>VSMD01095956.1:0-38926 GCA_008750895.1 Mirza zaza | reverse complement strand
CACGCAGGAGGCAACAGAATTCCTAAACAGACCAATCTCAAGCTCAGAAATTGAAACAGTAATTAAAAACCTGCCCAAATGGAAAAGTCCTGGGCCAGATGGCTACACTTTAGAGTTCTACCAAACATACAAAGATGAACTCATACCTATACTACAGAAACTATTCCAGGCATTGTTTTTGATGTTTGAGATTTGTCAATGAAAAACACACAAAGATCCATGTCCTGATGGAGCCTGTATTGTAGTAGGGATAGAGAGAGTGAACGTTGAACATAATGAATAGGTAAAGTATACCCAAACTACTCAAACTACGGTCCACAGGCCGTATACTCAAACTACGGTCCACAGGCCACATGTCGCCTGCCGAGGGCATTTATCCAGCCTGCTGGGTGTTTTCTGCCGCTGCTGCCTGTCCTGCTCAGCAGCCGACTCATCTCAGGCCCACAGTGTGCACTCTCCAACGGTCTGAGGGACAGTGAACTGGCCCCCTGTTTAAAAAGTTTGAGGACCCCTGGTACTGTACACCATGCTCGAAGTTGATCAGTGTCAAGCAAGAAGATAAGAGGGATTATGGGTGTCAGGGGTGGGTGGGGCAAGTTGAATAGAGAGACTGGCATTGAGCAAAGATCCGAAGGTGAGGGAAATAGCCATGCAGGTATCACCAAGCAGAGGGTAAGGCAGTGCAGAGGGCCCAAGAAGGAAGAGTACCTGCTATGCTCAGAAATGTCGAGGAAGCTAGAGCAGCTGGGGCAGAGGAAATGCAGGGGAGGGTAACAGGACATGAAGAAACAGGTGGTGGGAAGGACATACATCACCTAACACCTTGTGGGTCAGCATATGGCTTTTAATCTGAGTGAGGTAAGAAGCTATCAGAGGGTTTTGAGCAGAAGAATGGCATGATCTGACTTATTGTAAAGCATCACTCCAGCTGCTTGTGTGGAGAAGAATCTGGAGGAGGCAGGTGCAAAAGGAGAGAGACCAATTAGGACACCTTAGCAGTAATTCAAGAGAAAAATGTTGGACACTCTCAACAGAATGGTACCAGTGGAAATAGTAAAATTCTATATACACTTATACGCTTTTTACAGTGGGGCTAATAGGATATATATGCTCACCTGGATTTGGAGTATAAGAGAAAGGAAGGAGTTAGGGATGGACGTATCAAGAGTGAAGTGTCTGGACCTCCAGTTAGAAATGTCTGAAGGCAGCTGGATGGAAATGTCTAGAGTTTGGGAGAGAAGATGTATTGTAGATACATGTGGAAATGGTCAGCACGTGTTTGGTACTTAGAGCCATAAGACTGAATGAGGAAAGGAGGAAAGACAAAGGAGAGATGAGGACCAGCAGCTGCAAAGAGAGAAAAGAGGAGGAAGGAACAAAGGGTGCCCAGATGGAGCAGCCAGTGAAGGTGGAAACCAGGTGAAAAAAAAGAGGAGGGAGTAATGAGCCCTGCCAGCGCACTGATAGGCTAGGCTAGCTGAGGATGAAGAACTTATTACTGGTTTCATTAATGTGGGAGTCATAGAGGTGTGTTGGTGCAGTTTTGATGATGTCTTGGGGGCAAAATCCTCATTGGAGTGGTAGAAGAGGGACAAAGAGAAGAAGAATTTTACAATTCTTATGGGGAATTTTGCTAGGAGAGAGAACAGAGAAAGGGGCCAGTGGCTGGCAGGGGAAGTGGGGTCCAGAGTAGGTTTTCTTAAGATGAGAAAAATAATAGCAGGTTTATAGGAATGATTGGATAAAAAGAAGAGAATTCCTGGAGCAAAATCCTTACATAAGCAAGTGGGAGTAGGATGCACTAGAAGGAAAGAAAGGCCCACACTTTGGATAAGAGCACTGACAGCTCTGCTCTGTTTACAGGTGGGAAAACTGAGTCTGGGATCCAGAGGGGGTTTAAGTCAGGGAGGCTACTCGTGCCTGTTGTTTGCAAAGGGCAGGGGCAATGTTAAGGAATTCAATTTCAAAAATTTTTGTTTAATGCTTTTCCTTATGTAGAAAGTGTACTAAAATTCTTTGTCACTTCCTGAGGGTTAAGTTATTTTGGTTGAGTCCGGACCAAACTGAGTCTCTCTGAAACAACTGGAATTCCACAGGAGAAGTTCTAAGTAGCCCTTACTGTCCCAACCAGTAGCATTTAACTGCATGTATTGGTTTGTCCTTCGGTATCCAAAATAACATGCTATATATTCTGTGTATACACTAATTCTATTATCCCTAAATAATGGTCTGACTTAGGTCCCCAAAAGAACTCCCCCAATTAATCCATACTCATCAGTTACAGTTAAGTGGACTCATCCATTAACAGCTGTCTGTCACTTTATTATCGTCACTGTAGGACATCAGGTATTCATTCCTTCCACAAATATATACATAGTGCCCACTCTGAGGCAGCCCTTTTACTTGGCCCTGGGGGAGCAGCAGGGACAAGGTGCAGATTGTCCTCAGACAGTACAGTTGAGTGGGGTAGTTGCATGACAGTTAAGCAACTGATTCCCAGGGTTAGGACAGAGGACATTCAGAGAACAATAGCACCTTAGGGGACTTGGCATGCAAACACTGGGGAATAAGAAACATTAAAATGGCACGTGCGTAACCAATTCACAAACTCACATTACATATTGTAAATTCCCTCTTGAAAGTGAATCCCAGGGATTCTATGGATTGGGAGAAATTCAATGCTACAACTGACCATGTTGGCTTATAAGTTCACTGGCAATTTCTTGGTCCATTTAACAAGCATTTGCTAAGCACAGAGATACTTCATGTCTGACTGGTTACTAAGAGTACAAAGATGAAGCTAGAGACAGGAGAGTGAAAAGGGGACAGATAGGGACAGCAATGTCTTCCCCTTGCCTTCCTGGTTTATCAAAATCCTTTTCACCCTCCACGGCCCAAATCAAATGCCATTTCCTTCATGTAGTCTTTCCTAATAAACCCAAAGTGACCTTTATATTGTGTAAGCCATAGCTCCTCATGTGGGAGTTTCCTATGGTCTGTCATGCACAGACTCTGAAATTACCCATTTTCTATACATATGTATATCCCCCGATGAACTCTAGTCAGTGGAGGTCAAGCACTGTTTCTGATCTACTGTTACATCTGACAAAGACTTCATTTAAGGACTGATATATATTAAGTAATCAATGAACATTTGATGAAAGAATGAATAATGAATGACCAAAACTACAACTTACTCAGGGCTTTCCAATTGCTTCCTCTCTTTTCCTTTTCATTTATTTCTCATGCCTAGTAAATGCAGGTATTATCAAAAATATTATTTCTGCATGCCATGTGTTTGTTTTTCTGTCTGTGGAAGTATATATTCATTGAAGAAAAAGGAAAATAGAACTGTAAAAGAAGAATACAAAAACCTGTACTCCCATCACCCAGAATATAGACACTGTGTAACATCTTAGTATATTTTCACTCAGTCTATGCAAAGTCAGATTAGAAACAAAATTTCTATCATGCTCTACAAGAAGTTTTGTATCTTAGCTCAGAGAAGATATTACAACAAAAATGTCAACACCAAGACATTTTAGGCTGAATTAACACACGTTAGAATGGGCTGTCCTAGAAGATTCTTGGATTAAACTGGGGAATGTGGATCCATCCATTAATTCCACAATCTACTGATGTCATCATGTCTCATGGGACCTCAGGAGTTTCCCTGTAAAATGGAGATGGAGGGGACCTGAATGACTCTGAGGTCACCTTGCCTCTGATGTCATATGACCATTAATTCCATCATATGTGAGGAAATGGCACAAGTCATTGTTTGGTATAGGTACAGAGAAATCTTGAGGCTACTGATACAACCACCTCTTCCTGTAGGTGAGAAAACTGAGACTCAAAGACAAAAGTCCCTGGAAGAGTTCAGTTTTAAACTGATATTATTCAACTCCAAGTCTGCCCATTTTTCTCAGTACTGAGATGCTTCTTAATCAGAGCTGAACTAGGAGGGGGACGTGCATAGCTAATGATGGTAGGGCAAGGTGTGAGAGAGGACCATCATGGCTGAATTAGCTTCCAAGCCATCTGCGGCGATGTTTCCCAACCCTAGGAGGGACATTCATTGGTTTGAGAAAACAAGTGAAGTATAGTTGTTTTTTTTTAAGGAGCTCAGATTCTTATTGAGAAGACAGACTTGTCTCATAACACTACCACATGCTGCCTATGGTGATTCACTAGTCAGGAGCCAATAGGCATGGGCTGATGCAAGCTGTCAAGGCCAGGTGGGAAAGGTAAAGCCAACGACTAGTGGGAAAGTCAGGAGGCTTGAAAGCCAGGAGGGAGCAGGTGGGATGTCAGAGCCTGGAAGCACAGCAGGAGCACAAGGCAGGGGACGACCAGGTGTAGGAACTAGAATAGCCAACAGAAGACATGGAAGTCCCAGCACGACAAATGCAAGAGACCGGCTCCTTTGCCGCTCTGGGTTCCAAAGTGAACAAGCAGCCAAGGTGTGTACTCAGTAGGGTTGAAACATTGCTTTGGGCCAAAGCGCTGGCCTCCTTGTGAAAAGTCTGTCCTCCCGAACCCCCACCTGCACTTATCTTCACGCATGACCTCTAATTCCACATGCCCCCCAATTCCAGGGCCTGCATTGTAGAACTGGTCTGATTTCAGACTGGGTAGTTTTGGGTTAGAGACTCCACTTCTCAGCCTCATACCCAGAGCCCTGGGCATACCCACATTTTCAGGCCCAGGTGACAGATTTTTTAAGAAGGTCTGTGGAGGTACCGTAAGACAAAAACTCAAAATCTCATATTTTCTTTTATAAAAAAAGATCTTATTGTTAATCTTAGATTTAAAGTTTCTAAATATATTTTCACATATATCACCAAACAGAGGGTGTCAGGAAACCAGGTTTGTAGTCACTTCCCTTCTCTGGAAGTTAATTTCTTTCTACATAAAATAAGAGGAATGGATTGGCTTATCTCAAATTTTATTTTTTAATACATTTTAAATTTGAAACAATTTTAGATACAGAAAAGTTACATACTGCAAAGAGTTCTTGTATACTGCTTACTCTGTTTCCCCTAATGTGAATGTAAGGCTGGTCATGGGCCCCCTCCCTTCCCTGGATCAAAAAAGAAAAGGCTCATGAGCCCAGACCCGCCAAAGACCTGCCAAGGACAACTGCCCCACTGAAAACTACTATACCCGGATAAGAAAGTTTTGGCTCCTGGATTCTGCAAATACCACCAGCCCCTCCTATTTCTCAATGACCACCAAAGGTCGCCCCAGCTCTTCCCACCAAAAGTCCCTAGCCCAGGGACTTTTTATACTAAACGGTATAAAAGGCCTCACCTCCTTTAAATGGAGGCAACTTCTGGGGCCCTCCCTCTCTTGGGACCCCAGAACCTCATCCAGGAGCTCTAAATAAAGCCACATTGTTAGGGCCCCACTCTTTCTCTCTCTCTGACTGTTTCTTTCACTGCCAAAACCTTACAGTTGGTGCCAAAAACCCGGGATGTTTGGCCCCACTTTCTCTCTGTCTGTCTTTTCTTTTTGCCACTGCCGAAAAACCTTACGGTGAACATATTATAATATATAACCATGATACATTTGTCAAAACTACTAAGAAACTAACATTGGATATCATTGTCAACTAAAAAACAGACTTTTTTCATGATTCATCAAATTTCATTTTGACTCCCAAATACTGTTTTAAAATATCTGATTTCTTTTGTTATGTATTTTTTCATGTAATTTTTAAGAGCCTATTTTGGGGTGGAGGAGTCTAGCGGTGGTATATTCATACTTTGGGAACATGCTCAGGAAAAACTTTTGAGATGAGAAAGAAATGTCAGTCAGAGCTTCCAGGTTGGAGACTAAGAGACAAAAGCCTTGACTAGCAGGGACCAAGACCAGTAATCATGGATAAGAAATGAGTATGTGGAAGAGTTTTATATTTTGCTCAAATTATTCTAATCTTTTATCCCCCCCCCCAAATCTCTCAAAGTCTTAAAATATAAGAGGAAACCTTTGTTCCTGACATGAAAAAGCCTATTACATATGTACTTGGTAATTCACTCTTTTCAATTTAGTTGTTTTTGCTTTGTGTGCTTTGTGTGTGTTTTCATTCTTTAAAAGATACAGTCTGGATTAAGATTGGAAAATATACCAAAGGGATTCTTATTTAAATATGCACACTGGAGGTTCGACAATCACCATGATAATCAACCTTATGTTTTTAATCAATTTTTCTCCTTTCTAATTTTCTTATTCATTCCATTTCCTGGGAAACCATTTCAGTATTGAAAATTCCAAAAGGGATTCTCTTCAAGTGATGCCATTTCTAGAGAAATTTAGTTAATGTATAAAGGTTTGCACAGTAACTTGTTGAGGATTAGGAAGAGCTCTGACAAACACAAAAAAAGTGTGTGAGGCATTGTACTGACACTTTTGTAAATGTCAGCTCTTTTATTACTCCCAGGTTCTGTTATTGTTCCCATTCTATAGATTAGGAAACTGAGAATTATGGAGATAACTTGTTCAACTCAGCCATGGCAAATAGAATCAGGGCCCACCTTTTAAATTTCTACATTGTACAGATCCCTGTTCACAGGAAGTTTGCATACTAGCTGTACAGCCAAGACTAATACATGAAGATAATTAGAGAGAAATTCCATGGTTTTGTCATCAAAAGGAAATACGTGTGGCTGCATTCTGTGAACTGTACATAGCTACATATGAGCATTATTTCAGTATTATTACTCAGTAACACTAAAGACAAGAATTATCCTTTTTTTCCCAAGTTTTAAGTGGCACATAATTGTTCCAGTTAATTAATGTTCCCATCTATTTTAACTTCTTTGGTGGGAGTACCAGGTCCTTATACCAATTATAAGAATGATGAACATACAGGTGACAGGGAAGGGAGGGAGAGCCATTTTCATTTTTCATGATCTAAATAACAAAATCTAATGTTTTAGGACTAGCCTAAAGGCAGAGAATGCTTTAGGAAAAAAAAATGTTTTAAAAGACTTTCCAAAGTTTCCTTTTCAAAGAGATTATAATTTCTGGAGACATATCTCACTCTCCCTTTTCCAATTCATCCTTTTATTTTTTCCTTGAGAAACTAAAAAAAAATAAATAAATACATCTGGACAGTTTGCAAAGTCCTCAGAGGCTGAAGAACTAGCTATAACAAGTACTATATTTGACACATTTTTCTTCAGGCTAAGGTACTTCATTTAAGGTTTTAATGTTTAAATAAACTCCTGCCCAAATCAATAATCTACAAAATCATTCACTCAGGGAGAGGTCTTCAATCCTTCTGCCCCACTGAAGGCTGGTTTGTATGGCAAATGAGTGCGTTTTATGATATTCCACAGTCTGCTCTGTGCATTGCTGAAAGAATGGTATGTAGACTTTCAGCGAAGAAACTAAAACACGCCTTTTAATATCATGCCACACACAAGCAGTACTCAGTGCAACTAAGACACTAAAGCTGGTCTGAGAATGGGACAGGGGCAGACATCTAGGAAACCTCCCTCATTCCTGTTCATCATAGGCAAAGCAGTGGGGTGGGCCAGTAGGCAGGCTTTGAGCTGGCTAGACTGATCTACTTGAAACCCCAGTTTTGCTAATAGCTCAATGTGAGACTTCAGGTAAGTTGCTTAACCTCTCTGTATCCATTTCTTTATCTATAAAACAGAGATACTAGAGTAGTGACTTCATAAGGTTGTTATATGGTTGATATACAAAGATTAGCCAGTGTTATTTATCATAGACTTACAGGAAACAAATTTAAATCACTTGCATTCCTAAAAAGCTGACATTTCTGAGGCTCAATCTTGTCCCAGCTAACCAACCCCATGTGAGTTGCCTCGGGGTAAACTGTATGGCCCCTTCCTGACACAGCTCTGCAGACTGCTTTCTTTTTGTTTCCATGTAGAGCACAGGGTGATTCCTATTGTAGATTTCAGCCATCCCCAAATTCAAAATAGCACTCCAGTAATAAAACCACATTTCGTATCTTTCGGGTTAACACTCATTGTGAAACAAACAATGATCCTGTGAAGCTTACGTGGCAAAGGGGAAGAGAGAGTTCATAAAAAAAAAGTAAGTGGATGAACATATGGCATGTCTTGGGATGACAAGGGGCGCTATTTTATATGGAGATTGGAGATGGTCTCTCCAACCAGGTGGCATTAAAGCAGAGACCAGAACAAAGTGAGGGAGCAATCTAGGCAGAGACAAAGACAAGTTCGAAAGCCCTAAGAGGAGGAGGTTCCCGATGAGTTTGAGGAAGAAAAGGGAGCCTAGACTAGCTGGAGTACTGGGCAAGGGGGAGCGTGGAGGGGAGACTAGATTGGAGAGAGAGATGGAGCCTGGCCATACAGGGGTTGTCATGACTTTGCATTTTACAATGAGGAGCCACTGGAGGGTTCTGATCAAGGGGCTGACTGATCTGATCTATGTTTTAGAAAGTCTCTCTGGCTGCTGGTGGAGAAAAGATCACTGGAACTCACTGACAAAAAAGAAGCAAATGGATCAGGGAGGAAGCAACCACACTCAGCCATCCATGACTCATCTATGTCTGCACAGTCATACCATAATGGTGACTTAGGCTGCAGTGGCAGTGGTGGAAGTTGGGAAGAGTGCTAGATTCAGCATATATTTCAAAGAAAGGAAAAAGATATGGTAACAGACTAGATGTCTATGCTGCTACATGAGGAGACTCTCTTAGCCATATTTACTTTCATAACCAAGAGTAGTAGTATTCTCTCTTTCTGCCATTTATCCCCCACAAAGAAATAATAGTATAAAATCATCATTTCACAGGAGCTTCTAGGTTGTATGCAGAATATCAAAACCATACCACCACCTGAGAGCTTAGCTGTATTCATTCACTAGCTAAAGATCATTGATTGAACATGTATTTGCATCTCCTATGTGTTGGGTACTGTCCTAGGTGCTGAAGAGGCCATGATTAAATAAGATCTTTTCTCTGCACAGGTAATTCAAAACCAAACCTTAGCAAAATTTACGATTACCCCGTACCACAGCCTTTGGTGGTGGCTGAGGGTAGTTAAAAATGCAAACATTAAGTGCAGAAATGCTAAGAATCCATCTACATACAGTTCTCTGTGGTCCCCTGTGATTTCATTATTTCATGACTTCACACATTCTGCCATCTCCTGTCTATCTGGGTGGAAAATCCTGGTCATTATGAACTCAGTCAACTCAAATCAATCGACTTCTGGAAAATCTGTCCTGAATTTTCACCTTCCCATAACAGGGTTGAATCCACTTACCACAATTTGTGACCTGTTACATTATACCATTTATAAAAATTATTAGTTTGCATATCTATCTTCCCTGATAGACTTTAAATATCATCCAAAAACCATGTCTTAATTTTTTGGGTTTAGAGTGTCTAGAACAGGACTTGATGTATAATAAGCACTCAATAAATGTTTAAAAAATGAATGAACAGATAGATCAGATGTTGCCAAATATCACCTCCTTCAATTCCATGATTGATTCCTAGATACAAAGAATTATAGTTTATATCTCTGAAACATTACTATTTATACCACTTGAAATATCTCTATGTCATCTAGAACATAGCAACTATTTTATATTTACTGCTTGAACTTCTACCCAGGGTGCATCTCGTATTTCATCTGTTCAGAATTTATTAAAATATGACCTGGAGAGGGAGCAAGAAAGGTTGGCTGACCAGAGACAACAGCTGCCAGATTGTCTCAGAAATAACATTTTAGATGAAAAAGAAACAAACAAACAAACACAAAAACACAGATTGGGTGTAATTCTTAGCGAAAAGTGCAAGAACCTACAAAAGATTCCCCAGGAAGAAGTTATAGAGCAGAACAAAAAGGAACAAGATATTGGCAGAGGCCAACCCCTGAGAGGATTGGAGTCCAGCAAAAAAGGGTAGGTGGGGTGGTTTGTTTCTCCCTTCCCCGCATCTCTGGCAGTCAGCAGGCCCCCAAGCTGCTGGAGAACCTTTCTACCCTCACGACCTCAAAAGCTGCTGCCACCAGTGAACCTGGAGTTTTTGAGGACAAAATGCCAGGCTACCAGCCCCCTTGGGGTGTTTCCTATTACTGCAGACCTGAGCCAAGATGGCAGGCACCATATTGTTTCTCTACCCAACAAGTGCCTCTGTGCTCACCAGAGGGCTTTAGCCCCTCAGTCTTCATCTTGTTTGTTCCCACAGAAACATCTTCCAACTCCAGCCCAGACTGCAGGAGCCATAGGGGGCCAGTGGATCCCGGGGGATCTGCATTACCCCACAGCCTGGATATTCCAGGCAAGCTGCCTTCTGGAGAGAGGGAAAGAGATGACCAGAGTGCTTGTTTACCTCCATGCAGACTATTTTCCTCCCCTTCCCTTCTGCCACCTGCAGCTGCCCAGAAAAATGCTTGAGCCAGGGCTCTTAGGAGCTGCTGCTTCCACCCTGTTAGTGCATCCACCATACTGAGGCTTCCACAGAGAGTGGGGTTCAAACCTTTCCTCTTAAAGACCTGCAATAGACTAAGGAGCACTCAGACTGTGAGCTCCCTGCTCACTGTCTGTCCCTAGTGTTCCTTGCCCAGCTGCTGCAACAGAGCAGGGCACACTTTAAAGTGCAGGGACATCAAACATGCTTGAGCACCCCATAGACAACTCAGGACTAGGAATATTTCTCTCTAGCATGGTCAGAGATTGATGTTTGGGAAACCAGGGACAGGCCCATAGGCCAGATCCCATACCCCCAGGACTCAAGCTTGCTGATCGGGCATAGAGGGGAGCCTGCATGGACAGAACTGAAAAGAGAGCATAGTGTGGGTCCCAGCTACAGTGCACTCATGAAGCACCCCACTCCCCGTAGGAAGACCACAGTCTCAGCCCAGGGTGGAATGCTGGACAGGGAAGCTCCCATCTTGCAGTGCAATTGCAGGGGAGTTCAGCTCATTTCAGCTCCTGCCTGCTGACAGATGCTGGAGGAAGACCATGGAGCAGGAGAGCAGGGAGAAGAGGGAAACCCATTCCTGACAGCCAGATTGTGAATCTCAGATGACCCTGCCCCTGCAAGCAGAGTTTCTGGGTGGGTGGGGCCACTTTAGCCCTTTCCTAGGAGCTTTCCCCAGAAGCCTGGGGGCAGACCTTAGACCCTTGCCAAAATAACTACCTTACCAGCTTTGTGGAACCTGAGAGCAGTCTCACCCAACTCAGCTTTGCCCAGCCTCACTCCCCCGCCTGCCTCAGCTGTGGCAGAGAATAAAGACTTACCTGTAAATTACAGGGCCCCACCCACCACCTGCAGCATTTCAGTCCTTCTATTGAGGGGTTGGAGCCAGTCACAGGTCCCCAAAACAATATTGCATCTTGTTCCTGCACCTACTGACAGGGAGGTCAATTTGTACAGCCCTTTATAACATTTACTGACTCAGTCATACAGGGTATGGTTGATTCTTAACCACAAGTACCACCTACTGTCTCAAATATTAAACTGGGTGTGCCAATACAATTCACACTGTTAGGAACACTACAGGGATGGGGAAACAGAAAGAATCTCAAAGACCTTCATCCTCCCTCATCAAAGAGAGACAGGGAATCTGCCTATAGCTATAACTCATCATTGCTACAGCCTATAAACAACTAGCAACTGAAAAAAGCCACCACAATAAGGATATATCTAAAAAAGGCATCCATTAAGAATTTAGATCACCATCAAAGCACCCACCAGTAAAGCCAGAGGTTCTTACCCAGCAAATGCTAAACAGGAGCAACATAATTGTCAGGGACTTCAGCAACTCACTGACAGAGCTGGACAGATCATCCATGCAGAAAATAAATAAAGACTGGACATAAACAGGACTCTAGAACAAATGGGCCTAACAGACACGTACAGAACATTTTGCCAAAAAATTACTGACTTTACATTCTTCTCATCAGCACACGGAACATTCTCCAAGACTGATCATATCTTAGGCCACAAAACATGTCTTAACAAATTAAAAAATAGAAATCATACCATGTATCTTCTCAGGTGACAGTGAAATAAAACTAGAAATGAACTCCAAGAGAAACAGTCAATTCTACCCAAAGTCATGGAATTAAACAACCTGCTGTTGAACGATTATTGGGTCAATAATGAAGTTAATATGGAAATCAAAAGATTCCTTGAACTTTATGAATATAGATGCAAAAATCCTCAATAAAATATGAAAACACCAAATTCAACAGCACATCAAAAAATAATCCACTGTGACCAAGTGGGCTTTATTCCAGGAATTCAAGTATGGGTCAACATATATAAATCAATAAATATGATTCACCATGTAAACAAAAGCAAAAACAAAGACCATATGATCATCTCAATAGATGCAGAACAAGCCATCAACAAAATTCAGCACCCTTTCATGATAAAAACCCTCAACAAACAAGGCAAAGAAGGAACATATCTCAAGATTATAAAAGCCATTTATGACAAACCCACAGCCAAAATCATACTGAATGGGAAAAAGTTGAAAGCATTGTCACTAAGAACTGGAACAAAACAAGGATGCCTACTGTCACCACTTCTATTCAACATAGTCCTGAAAGTCCTAAACATGTGGATCCTAACCAGGATCCATATATCTCTCCACTGACAAAAATTAAATCAAGATGGATAAAATACTTAAATGTGAGGTGTGAAACCACAAGAATTCTATAAGAAAATGTTGGAAAAACTCTTCTAGATATAGGCCTAGGCAAAGAATTTATGGAGAAGAACTCAATGGCAATCACAGCAACAACAAAAGTAAATAAATGGGACTCTATTAATTTAAAAAGATTCTGCACAGTTAAGGAAATAAGTGACAGAGCAAATAGACAACCTACAGAATGAAAGAAAATATTTGCAAGCTATATATGCAATAAAAGGCTAGTAACAAGAATCTACAAAGAACTCAAGAAAATCAGCAAGAAAAAAACAAACAACCCCATTAAAAAGTGTGCAAAAGACATGAACAGAAGCTTTTCAAAAGAAGATAGACAAATGGCCAATAAACATTTGAAAAACTGCTCAATGTTACTAATCATCAGGGAAATGCACATCGAAACCACAATGAGCTATCACCTTTCCCCTATTAGAATGGCTTTCATTAAAAAGTCCAAAAAGAATAGATGCTAGTGTGTATGCAGAGAGAAAGGAACACTTGTGCACACACTGTTGGTGGGACTGAAAGTTAGTACAACCCCTATGGAAAACAGTTTGGAGATTCCTCAAAGAGCTAAGAGTAGACCTACCAGTTGATCCAGCAATCCCATTACTGGGTATTTACCCAAAGGATAACAAGTCATTGGATCAAAAAGACACTTGCACTAGAATGTTTATTGCAGCACATTTTACAATTGCAAAGATGTGATATCAATCCAAGTGTCCATCAATTCATGAGTGGATTAACAAAATGTGGTATATGTAAACCATGGAATGATACTCAGCCATGAAGAAGGATGACTTAATGCCTTTTGCAACAGCTTAGATGGAACTGGAGACCATTATCCTAAGTGAAGCATCTAAAGAATGGAAACCAAACACCACATGTATTCACCATTAAATTGGAACTGACCAATGAACACACATTTGCATAGAGGGAAATAAAACTCAGTGGAAATCAAGAGGGGGGTAGGCAGGGATAGACAAAATCCTACCTACTGTGTACAATGGGCACTCTCTGGGTGATGGGCACATTTATAACCCTGACTCAAGCATTACAAAAGAAATCCATGTAACCAAAACCGTCTGTATCCCTGTAATATTTTGAAATAATGTTTAAAAAGTAAAATAAAAAAGTATGACCTTGAGAGGGACATTTTGGGGTCTTCACTATTCATTGACTCAGACTCTAGTGCTAGTATTTTCTAATTTATAGAATATGGAGAGGAACTTTTGTTTTTCTCTAGCTATCTTTTTTATAACAGTAAAAAAAAAAAGAAGAGTCAACCCATGAAATTCAGGCTTCACATAAACCTAGGTATTTCTGAAGAAGAGTAGTTCTGTGCTATTTAATAAATTTAGAAGAGAATTGTTTAAAAATAAAATTAAAAACCAGGCTTCAGTGATTTATTTTTTGAGTCTAAATATCAATGTGGAGTTAAAGACTATTAAAGGTCTCTATCATTAAATGTGATACTGAAGATTTAAAAAAAGGAGTCAAGCATTGGGGATTCCTGAAAAGATGGCAATCTGAGGCCAAATGTCTGATTCACTGCTATTATCATCTTTGAAATGACAAACAGAATATAAAAATGAGGAAAATTCTGTATAAAATTATATATTGGGGAAAAGAAGACATCAGAAACTTTAAAGACGTTTTGATTGATAACATTCAGGTGGGCAGCATGGAAAGAAGGCCATGTGTTTCAGGGGTCAGAAAATCCTGGCCTGTTTTTTGTAAGCACATTTTATTGCAGTATAACCATGCCCATTTTTTTATGTATTGTTTATAGATGCTTTCCCACTAAAATAGCAGATGTGAGCCGTTTTGACAGACATCCTATCTCCTGAAAAACTTAGATATATTTACTATCTGGGCCTTTACATAAATGTTCAGAGACCTCTGATCCATTCCTACGCCTCCCTACCTATGAAGGAACATCTCACCTAGGGAATAAGATAAAGACACTCACTAGGGATGAGAGCCGGAGACAAGGGCAGGCTGAAGGACACTCAAGAACCCATGACTCCCACTATTGCCTTTGAGAGCATGAAAACACCAAAAGGACGTCCCAGGAAGGCAAACCACACCTGTGTTACCCTAACCCACGTTTAGCACTATTGGCCTCACTAGGCAAAGATATGGAGTATTAGCTAGATAATACACACCTGCCATAAATTTTTCAGCTCAGAGGCACAGCCACCTGACACAGCCTCTGAATTTGGCATCCTGCCTACACCCCAGGCTACTGCAAATCTATGCTGGCAAAGGAAAAAAAGATAAACAAACTTCTTTTGGCTAGGAGATTTGAAACAGAACACACAAAAAATCTGAGAAGACCTACCTTGGACTCCAATACTAAAATAGCATTTAAAAATCACTAAAACCAGGCAAAGCTTCTGCAGTACACGAAATGAGGAACCACACTAAGAACTCAGAGCTAACACCTTCCTATGAAAATTACTACAAGAAAAAATATTTTTAAACTTTCTACATACATTCTCAATGTATTTAAAAAGGCTATTATGTTTACAAAACTAGAAAAGGTAGACACAAAGAGGGAAGGAACAACTGCATGAAAGTGAAAATGCCATTTCTAAATTAGAACATGCAATCAAAGCAGTAAATGGTGTCACCATGCTGAGGAAATCTTGGCCCCCCAAAAGACAAAGACCCTTCTGGTTTGCAGAGGGTTCAAGATGCTGGCAACTTCCAGGTTCACAGAGACATCAATGGGAGTAGAAAAGGAATTTTTGTGGGATCAGCTCAAAGGAGTAACCTTACACAAATATGTACAGAGATTTTACCTTTACATACATAGAAATGCCTTTCCCAATTTCCTTCCATTCAGCTCCATCTCTTTCTCCACCTCCACCTAGCATCTCACAATTGAAAACATTAGCAAGGAAAGTGGGAAAGGAGGGTCCTCTGGGTGTTTAACTGAGGAGACATATTCCATTTGACATTTAATGCTCTTTACCTTTTTATACCTTGCCTCACATGATATTTGCCAAGTAGCACTCCAAAAGATCCAGATGGATCTGAGTTCTTGTGGTATGTTAGTATCAAAACTTCTCATTATATGCATGCATATAATACATAAGATAAGATAGGTTAGAATTTGAACTGTGCCAGAGAAATACAAAAAGGTAGCTGTAGACTTACCTAATCCAGGTAGAAAATGGAGGGAAACTCAAGCTGAGATGGATTTTGAATGTCTTTGAACCTTATTTTGGGTATTAAGGGAAGCACATTTGAAAATGGTGAAGGAAACAAGATACATAAAAGACATGCAGAAAAATTAACACATCTGTGGTTCACAAATTTGTCTGCACATTATAATCAGCTGGGGAACCCTAAACACTCCTTAAGTCTGTGTTCTACCCCACCTCTCAACCCTCGTATGCAATTTAATTAGACTGGGTGTGACTAGGCTTCGGAAATTTTAAAAGATCCCCAAGTGAATCTAATATGTAAACACGTTTGGGAACCTCTACGATATATGTGGAATAGACATTCCAGAAGAATTCCAAGCAAACAGGAGAGGAGCAAAAATAAAAGAAATAATAGAAGAAAATGCTCCTAAAACAAAAAAAAATGTATCCCTCAATTTCAAAGGGCCTCACTGATGTTTGGATAGAAC
This sequence comes from Mirza zaza, assembly GCA_008750895.1. Taxonomy (NCBI): domain Eukaryota; kingdom Metazoa; phylum Chordata; class Mammalia; order Primates; family Cheirogaleidae; genus Mirza; species Mirza zaza. Next base: position 22,615 of record VSMD01095956.1, on the reverse strand, counting down.
CAGTTAAAATAAAATGACTTTCAACTGTAGCCCTGCAAGTTGCTGACTTTCAGGGACAAAGAAAATATCATAGTACAATCCAGGCAGGAAAAAACCAAAAATCTGGTTCATGTACAAATGCAAAAAGGCAAAAGGGTGTTATCTAGATAGTGCTGACCATAGATGATAATATAAATACTAACCCGAGCACAATAACCAAATTCTCACTCACGTGCCAAGGCAACCAATGAGAGTAACTTCATGTACTACCAGAATCAGAAGAGAATTGCCAAGTGAAGAACGAAAGAAAATGAGAAGAATGGGGAAGCTTTGTCTTTTGTCAATGACATCTTTCACTTAGCCTAATGTTCTCAAGGTTCATCCACATTGTGGCATGTAGCAGAATTTCCTTCCTATTTAAGGCTGAAAAAAATTTCATCTCATATATATATACGACTTATGTGAGGTATCTAGAGTAGTCAGACTCATGGAGATAGAAAGTAGAGTGGTGATTCCCAAGGACTTGGGGCATGGGAAATGGGGAGTTAAGTGTTTAATGGGTACAGAGTTTCAGTTCTGCAAGATGAAAAGTGTTTGGGAGATGAAATGGGTGACAGTTGCACAACAACAAGAATGTATGCCACTGAATATTCATTTAAAAATGGTTAAGTGGCAAAATTTACATTATGGGTATTTTATCATAATTTTTTTTTTAAATGAGGAGACTTTGGTACAGAAGAACTGGCAATGAGGCAACCCTTAAACCAATGGGCTTTCAAATGTGGCTGCCCGTTTGGAATCTCTGGAAGCTTCTAAGAGTACCTTGGCCCCATTGCTATTCCCAGATATATTGATTTAATTGGTCTAGAGTAGGACCCCCAAAAGTATTTTTAAGTGGTTCCCCGGGTGATTCTAATGTGTAGCTATGGTTGAGAATTGCTGTACTAAAACAGTTAAATAATTTTTGCTAATAACAATTACTGAAAAAAAAGATGTAAAATGAAAATAATTTAACAACAATCTGGCTCTAAACTTCCATATTATATTTACTCTTTCCTTGAATGGAAAACAATTAAGTTGGTGTATTACTGCACAGCCTGAACAGCTCTGCCCAAGGGAGATTCTCGGAGCCCCACAGCAGCAATCTTGGCTGTGTGAATACACACCCCTCTTAGATGTCAGGGAATGTCTGCCCCCTGCCCCAGGGGAGGAGGGTCCTTGGACGTCCAGCTGAATTAGGGAATTGGGGAAGTAGGAAAGTACTGGGACTCAGGAGAAAGGCCGGAATTCCCTGGTGCCATCTGTGCTTTCCTTTGCCTTAGTTTGGCTGTGTGATGGGAATAGCCCCCTTTATATGAGCCACCCTTGAACAACACCCACAGAATGACTGAGAAGGGTGGGAGCAAAAGTCAATGGATAATACAGATAGTCATCAAAGGGACTCACTGACTTTTAAATAGAACAAATTAACAGAGATAAGAGAGAACAAGAAAAGTGGTGATATATACAGGCAATTCCTTTCCTTTTTGTTTTCAGTTTTGAAAATAGGAGGAAAAAATATCTGCAGTGGTAAAATTTACCTAGCAAGTATAATCATGCAAAAGTGTAAACCAAGGTTTCCCAGCCTTGACACTATTGACCCATTGGGCCAGCTGATTCCCTACTGCGGGGAGCTATCCTGGGCACTGCAGGGTGTCTAGCAGCATCTCTGGCCTCTACCCACTCACTCGAAGCCAGTAGTACTTCCTTCCTTCAGATGTGGCAACCGAAAATGTCTCTGACATTGCCAAATGTCCCCAAGGCATGGGCAAGTGGGAGGGAACATGCCCTGGTTGAGAACCACCGGGGTAGACTAAATTTGAGTATTCTTTGAGAAAAATCAGAGCCTAATTTTCACCCTCTCAAGTTTATATAAACTATAATGTATTTTTACATTTCATTCTCAACATCGTTACAGATTAAAAATCAGTTCAAATAGATTCTGGAATAATTTAAAGGTAATTACTAATAGAAAACAGAGTTCCTATCATCTAAATCACTTAAATTAGAAAAAGTGGGAAGAAACCAAAGTCCGTTTGTCAAGTGACATAAAGCATAAAAAGCAGAAAGTTAAAACAGGGAGACACACGACAAGCACAGCTAGTGAAAATAAATGTGAAGGGAATAGATTTCTGTTAGAAGACGAAGAACTGCAAATGATAAAAAGTCACAAATTTAGCTGTTCAGAAAAAAGTTCGAATTTTATAAAAAGTTAGAAAAATATACCTGGCAAAAGCAAACCAAAAAGAAAACGGGATCGGTGATATTATTATAATTAAATTAAATTATAATTTAAGTTAAAGCTTAAAGCTTTATGGACCCAAAAGGTTTATTCTAATCTTGAGCTCAGATGGCAGTAGAATAATGAGCTATTATTATTTTCTTTTTTATACATTACTGTAATTTCTAACTTAAGTTCCTTGAAGGCAGCAGTTGCATTTTATTTATCACGTATTCACAGTGCCACTGCATCTGCTAAGAAAATCGCCCTCATTTATAAATGTGGGATAAGTGAATGTGTTTACATGATCTATGGACCCCATGGAGTTAAATGATTCGTAGCCAGGAGCCTCCGTTTCCTCCTCTGTAAAACAATGAGTCTCCGCTCTCCCACCTGTATACTGTGATATTTTTACCACCCTCTCTCCTTTTTGTAATGCCAGTTGCTAACATTGTGCCTCAAAATTACCATTAAGCTTATGGGACATCCAGACAGTAAGTATCTCCCACATTAAGCAGTTCATACTGAGAAACTAGTTATTAATTCGAAACACTGTAAGGCCCATATTCAGCAGAACTATAAGGTAGTGTTGCTATGAGAACAATCATGTCAGACAGGATTACATTTTGACAGTTCTTTCCAGCCCCATCCATATCTTCCAGAGAGAATATTGCCTTGAAGTGGCAGGCAGGCCTTTAAGCTTTGAGATCAGTGACAACTGTGTTTTCCATTTCGATATCCCCATGCCTGGCTCATAGTAGGTGCTCAATTAAATGAGGTAGCTGGTGAATTAAATAAAGTGAATTAAATGAGTACATGGTGAATTAAATAAAGACCCCCATCTTGTTATTTTTTGGATGGGACTCTTCAGAGGCCATTCCTTCCCTTTAAATTTCTCAGTATCTTTGAAGAAGATGTTTTTCAAATATAACCTACGCTTGGGACAAGGGGATTGTGAGTGCTGGTGTCACTCAATTTGTCCCCACCCAGCTAGGCCCACTGCACAGAAGACACCAAGAGAAAACAAATCAAAACCCATCTCTTCCCCATCCTTCCTGTTCTCTGCTTCTCCAAATTAAATAAAGCAAGAAGAAAAAAATATCAAGTCTAACAAGGTCTTATTTAATGTTCCAGACTGCCTCAAAGCCGTATTGATCAGGTTTCAATTTGAAGCTGGAGCCTGCAGCAATAAGTGAGATCAATGTGAGGCCTTTATTCAAATATCTCATCTGACAAAAAACCAAAAATGAAACAAAGGAAAAAAGAAGATTCTAACAGTACAAAAACACTAGGCTGCTGATGAGGAAACCAGATTTTTTTTAAGAAAAAGCTACTCTAGAAAAATATATAACCAAGTACTTATGCTTGTGATAGATTTAAATCTTTTTTTTTTAAAGAGAAAAGATATTTTTAGGTAGAAAGAAAGGAAATTGCTAAGGCTTGTCTAAAGCCCTTACCGATTTAGTTGCAAGGTTTAATTTCTGTGTTTCTATGCTTTTTTTGTTTTTTCTTAATGCAGCTCTAAAAATACCTTTTGTGGATCTTGAATATGAATTTTTTTATTTATTCAATGGTGAGACCACTTGCTCAAGTTTTCTTGGGGGTGGCTCTGGGCCATGGTCACTCATATTCGTCTCAGAATAAACTTCTTTAAATTATTTTATAGAGTGTGGTTGATAGTACCTATGTCACAGGGATGTTGGGAACGAAAATAGGTGTCAAGAATATTGTTGGCTATTGGGGTTAAACAAGGTGGATTTGTATGCATTTATACAACCTTATGAGCCCAGCATTGTGCAGAGTGCTCAGAAAGATTACAAAGAAATGTATGGCATAGCCCCTGTTGCCTAGAAGTATAACACTCCAGTGTGGAAAACAGGAATGCATGTACAAAAATGATTCGTATATCAAACAAGACAATACTGCATTAAAAGTCTAAATAAGTGGTCCAAATAAAGACTTTAGAGAGGCCATGAAGGAATAGTTTAAACTTAAATAATGAGATATAAAGACAGACATCTGCCACTTACTGTTTCCTTAAGCAAATTTCTGACCTCTTTGTGTGTCTGTTTCCTCATCTGTAAAACAAGAAATGTGATACTCTGTGAACTAAAACAAAATCTCAAGCCCCCACAGCCAACTGAATGGATGGCCTCTTGGCCAAGGGGACCCCGGAAATACCCTAAAGCTGAGTTGCTGGCCATAAGAAAGTCAAACATGATGGTCAAACATGCCTCATCATGCCCCCTTCCCTTTTTGAAGATATACTTTGTAACTCATTAACAGGTCTAACGCTGTACAAGACAAAGCTTAAAACACACCTGCAGGAACTCAATTTACTCAACGGATCTCCTAAGTCTATGTCCAGTAACTTGTCTTGGATTAACAGACTTCCTTATCTTAAAATATTCCAAGCCTTTAGATAAAGCTTCATTTCTTTAACCAATTACAAATCAAAGAATCTTTAAACCCACCTATAACCTGTAAGCCTCCTCCCCCGCTTTGAGATGTCCCACCTCTTGGGGTCAAATCAATGTACACCTTCCATGTATTGATTTGTGATACATATTGATTATGTGTAATTCCTGTCTCCCTGAAATGTATAAAGCCAAACTGTAACCCAATCATGGTGAGACCACTTGCTCAAGTTTTCTTGGGTGTGGCTCTGGGCCATGGTCACTCATACTCAGCTCAGAATAAACCTCTTTAAATTATTTTACAGACTGTGGTTGACAGCTCCTACATGGCAGGGCTGTTGGGAACAAAAATAGGTGTCAAGAACGCAGCTGGATACTGGGGTTAAAGGGGGATTTGTGTCCATTTACACAAGCCAAAAGAGTTAGTAGAGGAGATATGGCCTGAATGATGAGAAAGTTGGCTAGATGGAGAGGAGGTGAGCTTGGACAAGTCATTTACCTTTTCTGGGTCTCAGTTTCCTCAGCAAGATATTGCATGCAATGCTTTCATCACACTGCCTGATTACTTATTTCTGTGAAACAAATGATCCCAGAGCTTAGTGGCTAAAAGCAACATTTACTTTGCTCACTAGCTACAGCTTGAGCAAGGCTCAGTGGGACAGCTGTCTCTGCTCCACTGGGTACACACCGGGGCAGCCTGAAGCCTAGGGCTGGGATCATCTGAAGGCTGCCTCACTCCATGTCTGGTGGCAGATGCTGGCTAGACCTCAGCTGGAGCTGTCAACCGGACCACCTCCATGTGGCCTCTCCATGTGGCTCTATACTTCCTCACAACTGGTGGCTGGGTTCCAAAGGTGAACGTTCAAAGAGTACCTGCATTCTTTTTTATGACCTAGCCTCAGAGGACACATAACATCACTTCCTCACACTCTATTGATCAAAGCCCTTGCAGATTCAAGTGGAGGGGAAATTGACTTCAGCTCTGGATAGGGAATGTCAAGAATCTAGAAGAGCATGTAGCACTGGAAATACTACCATAGCCATTTTTGGAAAATATAATCGGCACATCTATATGCTTTCTAAAACATTTGTAGTTATTATTAGTAGTACTAGTAATATCAGGAAGAAGCCTGATGCAAGATCTCAAGAATTAGCAAGGCATGTAGAAAACATGGCCTTAAATATAATTATTATGGCCATAAATATAAATAAGACAAAGAAAAGAGAATAAAGGCTCTGGGAGATTGAGGAAGCTTCATTGGCAAGGAACCCACCACAGGGTTCAGGTTTTGTGGAGCCTAAAGATTATTCAACTTGAGGCTCCTCTTGAAGAAAAAGAATACAAAATTACAAATGCACAATCAGGTACAGCACCTTCAAAGGGGCTTGTGAAACTGAGCTATAAGCTATAACATCACAGAAAATCCTCCCTGATGAGCTCTAAACAAGAGAAGACGGGAAGTGAGGCCAAGACAAAACTGACAGATTCAGACAATGAAAGGGAGGAGTTGAGGGACAGAGGAATTCATAAGGCCAAGGAGCTCAAAATAGGGAAAAGACAGTACAGTGAAAGGATGGGCCATATCTTTGGAGAAAAAGCAATAGCAGGAAACAAGGGCTCATTTACAGTCTGGTCAGGTTTGAAGACCTAGCATGGCAGCAAACAGAGTTGGGATTTTATGTTATGAGCCAACTGAGATTCACCGGAAGATTATGAGAAAGAGAATGATGTGATTTATGAAGTTTAATGGGCAGAGAGGATTGAAGTGGGGAAAATGTTTGTCATAGACAATCTTTCGATACGTTCAACCTATTTGTCAATGTCCTGGGCCAGATAATTGGCATTTAGCTTTATTGTTTCTGCTAAGCATATCACTGGAATATTTATAATAGCTAAAAATGATAAATCAGAGTATTTTAAAACATGGAAATTTGTTAGGTATATTTTTGGCATATTTATTCTTTAGGATATCGCCATGCAATTATTAAAATCCTATCTATGAAAAGTCTTTACAAACTGAGAACACAATTAAAATTTTAAGTAAAAAACTGAATATAAAATTGTGCATATACTTAAAATTATACTTAAAGATACATATTACTTATATATTTAAGTACATAGAAAACTACTAAAAGAAAATACTCCAAAATGTTACAATGATCTCCTTGATTGGTTGGTGTGTGGTCAATTTTTTCACTCTTTTGTTTTTATGTATTTTCAATAATGTGCATGTAATGGTTGGGTAAAAAACAATCATTTAAAACATTATCCTCATTTTTCAAGGTTCACCCCCAAATACTACCTCCTATGGAAGATTTTTTTTGGATGCCTGATCCCTCTTCTTCCCCACTCAACAGCCCCAGGCCAGAGGAGCATGTTCTTTCCTTCAAAACTTGTTAGAACTACTTATATTTCTCTTGCCCCATAATCATACTCAGCATTGTGTAGTAGCTTCTCTCGTTGCTCCCCAAAGGACATAAACCCCATGAGAGGGGATCCCACTGCTATTAATACAACCCCATTTCAGTGCCTGAAACACAGCTGGTGTGAAATAGTCATGAGTTGAAATGAGTTCAGAGTACCTTGGCAATTGTATTGGACAGTGTGCAGGTTATTCAAGCAGTAAGACTAAGTGGCGCTTCCATAAAGGGGTAAATACAGACCATTTTCCAGTGACCAGTGACCATTCAATTTAAATGATGACAATAATAATGCCAGGAGCTTTGGCATCTTCTATCTCATTTGAGCCTTCCAGAAATGATGATAATCCCTACTTTATAGAACTATTACAAGATTAAATGAGATTTTATATGTAAAGTGATTATGTGCCTGGCACCAAGTAGGTGAATAAATGGTACCTGTTTCATGGTTTTTTGTGGTTTGTTCAAAGTCACATAGCTCAGCAAAGTGCCAAGGCTAGAACGTTTTAGCTCTCCCTCCTACGTTTCTACTACACCACAGTAACAGGCCTGGAATGCAATTGTCTTTCTTCTCTGCTGAGGATTCCTGGTGCTGATCTGCCCCTGCAGCTGGCAAAGGTGAGCAGCCTCTTGATGTCTTGTGCTTTTGAATCCAATGATTCAGTCACTTCAGTGATCCCGATCACCATTATGGTTCCAGAAAAGACAATTAAACATTTTGAAAACTGAAGATTATCATATATTTAGTATCATCAGCCCACAAGTGTTCCCATAACAGATGCAATTCTACCTAAAATGAATGCATCTCTTGTGGCCATTATCCTGATGGTAGTAGTATTCCTTCACTGAATATCAATTATGTATTCTACCAGGTAACCTGCCCGGGTTAGCTCCATTTAATTATTACAGAAACCCTACGGGGTATGCATTCTCATCTCCGTTTTTCACATGCATTCACTGAGGTTCAGAGAAGTCTAGCAAATTGTCCGAAGATTCCAAGCTGGTAAAGGGCAGAGTTGGGACTGTCTGGCTGCAAAGACCATGCTTGGTTCACTTTGTCCTATAGAAGGTAATCAATAAACAAACTATAGTAATGGAAGAAATATAGGAATACATTCCTACAGGAATGACCTGTACAAATACAGGTTGAGGTGAAGCAACTGTGACCTTCATATCATCACTGATTTTGCCATCTTCAGGTAGGGAGGATAAAAGTATTTAAGCAATTCAGAGAATTTTCATACATAGTTGTTTGTAGGGCAGGAAAGGCCCTTGGGAGAAGTCATTCAATGTCACCTTGGTTGACACTTCCCAGCTGACCTGACTTGATCCAATGGTAGGTTTTGTGCATCTGGAAGAAGATAGACTAAAAATCTCTTGAATAACCCCCCATAAATGTTGCTTCCTCCCCTAAACTTGATAGACACAGGGTAATATAAAGCTTAAGATCATACTCCTCATCAAATATGAAGAGTGTAGTTATTGTGTGTTACCAGCTAAGTATGGTGCCCCAACTAAAAAAAGATGGAATTAATATACTTTTAAGAGAATGGAGGATCCCAAACAAAAGTTAATCCGACTTTTCTTTGGCCGGGCCAAGATTCTCCAAAGAAAATAATGGAGGATAAATGGAGGAATAGAATGAAAAGGTGAAAGATGTTATTGTCCCATCAAAACTTTTCTATTTATTCACCTTCTACCAAACAGTCGAAATAACCATTAGGAAAAAAAAAAAAAACAAAACAGAAACCCTATAATCAATCCAAGTCTAGTTTAAGCCAATGCCATCCCAGGCCTTCCAAGTGGAGGATGCATATCACCAGCCCTTCTTTTGCAGACCTTGACCTTGACCTTGCCTATTCCTCCCCTTCCTAGCTGTTCTGCCTGTGTCCTCCTGGACCATCAGCAGTCACTGCAGGCACACCAAGGAAAGGTGAGCAAACACACTTAGAATGAACAAGAAGCGGAGGGGACAAGGTCAGGAGCTGTGTACCCACACCATCGGCCTCCCATCTCTCCGGCTGCCATCAGCCTTGAGGCGATGGGAACAAATAAATGGGAAATGCTAAAAGGGAGAAGCAGCCCGTGGCATTCGGTGGCCCAGCCTAGCTGGTTGATGTGGCGGCCCTTTCTCTTTTAGGATGTACTGAGCAGAATAATCACACTGTTCCCCAAAGCTGAAAGTTTGGATTTTCTCCTTTTGTGCAAGCTGCAGCGCTGTTTCTGCCACCTGCCAAGGGCCAGCTGCCAGCTCCTTTGGGAGGCATTGTTTCCTTGCCGAGCAGGGGTGGAGGGAAGGTGGTGCGATCTCGCTCTTCTCTTTCAGGAGAGCATTTTGTTCCTTCGGCTGTCAAGAAGCCTTTGTACAGACAGGTCTTTATTCCCGGGGCAGAAGAACTGGAGACAAGCATCAGACATTTGCCAATTTTTGATCACTTTTTTTTCCCCCATTAGACTTTGTTCTCTTGAAATTTGTTTAGACCGTGTCTTTTCCTTGAAAGGCTTTGAGATCTTTTCCGAAATAAGGTTTATCAACAATTAGTTTATAAAATAGGAACAGAAAAGAGGAAACCTAAGTTCAGGAAAGAAGCAGCAGTAACTATTTCAAATGTAAAGATCTGCGTTGCTGCTGGGATTAAGCTTTAAAAATTGTCTCAGATTCTCCCCAGCTAAAGCAGGAAAGGAAATGTGACGTTATATAAATGTCATCCCAGGCATCATAGAGGAGGTAGCTACTAAACGACAAGTTTGGGCATTTGGGTACACCTGCTTTAAAACGCTCCAGGCTGCAGCCATTACCACTACGTTGCATGTTACGTGGTGCAGAACTATGTAACTCTCACGAGCCATTTGTGTTAACATTAGAGAGAAAAGACTCAAAATGATTTTCTATGGAGAATCTTGGTCTGGCCCAAGAAAAGTCAGACTAAACTTTTGTTTGGGATCCTCCGTTCTCTTAAAAGTATATTAATTCCATCTTTTTTTAGTTGAGTATTATAGCAAGGGGCACCACACTTAGCTGGCAACACACAATAACTACACTCTTCATATTTGATGAGGAATATGGTCTTAAGCGTTTTATTACCCTGAGTCTATCAAGTTTATGGGAGGAAGCAACATTTATGGGGGTTATTCAAGAGATTTTTTTTTTTTTGAGACAGAGTCTCACTGTGCTGCCCGGGCTAGAGTGCCGTGGCGTCAGTCTGGCTCACAGCAACCTCAGACTTCTGGGCTCAGGCAATCCTCCTGCCTCAGCCTCCCAAGTTGCTGGGACTATAGGCATGTGCCACCATGCCCAGCTAATTTTTTATGTATATGCTTTTAGTTGTCCAGCTAATTTCTTTGTATTTTAGTAGAGACAGGGTCTCGCTCTTGCTCAGGCTGGTCTCGAACTCCTGAGCTCAAATGATCCTCTTGCTTCAGCCTCCCAGAGTGCTAGGATTATAGGCATGAGCCAACTCACTCAGCCTATTCAAGAGATTTTTAGTTTATCTTCTTCCAGATGCACAAAACCTACCATTGGATCAAGTCAGGTCAGCTGGGAAGTGTCAACCAAGGCGACATTGAATGACTTCTCCCCAGGGTCTCTCCCACCCTACAAACAACTATATATGAAAATTCTCTGAATTGCTTAAATACTTTTATTGCCTTGTCCCCTGATGTGATGATGCCATCATACTGTGATGAAGGGTGGCTAAAAAAAATAGCCAATTAAACTCATCACTGTATCTACCTACAGATATTCAGGCAGTCTTCTGCAGGATACCCCCTGAGATAAATGTCTCTGGTACCAGGAATAGGTAGATGCCCTTCTTCTAAAGAACCAGCTTGCTCTCGTAGTTTGGACACAGTTTGGTAGAACTAATCTGATTTTCCTTTTAGAATCAGCTGATTTGAAGCCTACAGTTTAATCTGGGTCCCGAGTAAGAAAGAGTGTAGGACTCCATCATACCAATGTTTGAATAAGCCTCAATGCTGAAGTCCTTGCATAAGACTACAGGCGTTCTCACTTGGCCTCACCATTTTTATCCATTTTGAGCTTTGAATTCTGCAAAGTTTCTTTATTTTGTTAAGCTGTCTAGTTCTTTCTGAAACAAGGTAGGATATAATAAGCACATTTATTAAAAGAAAAGAGGAAGCATATGAATTCCTCAAGAGAAAGGAAGTTTTTCTCTGGCACTTAACTCTTAAAAAAAAAAAAACAATTAAAAAGGGTGGCATGTTGTAGAGGCCATTAAATAGGGTGATGGACAAGGTCTTCAATGATAAATTTTATAACAAGCACAGGAGCTGCATTTGTATGCTTTTTTCTTTTTAAAATCAGTCTTTGATAAAAGTTAAAAGCCTAGGAAATTGTTCAGTGCCCATCAACAGCAAAGTGGATAAATAAGTCACGATATATTCACAAAAGGGAATATTATACAACAATAACAAAGACTGATGATCTACAGTGACATACAACCCTATGGATAAATCTCACAGTCATGATGTTGAGCTAAAGAAGACAGACACAAAGGAACACATACAGATTCCATCTACATGAAGCTCAAAATCAGGCAGAGCATCCATGGTATTAGAGGCCAGGATAATTTCTTCCTCTGGGGGTGGTATTAATAGTTCCTAGCAGGGGCAGGAAGGTGCCTCTGAGATGTACTATTGGTTTGTTTCTTCATCTGGGTGCTGGTTACTTGGGCACATTCTATCTTTGAAAATTAATCAGACTGAACAGTTATAACCTGAGTACTTTGCATTGTATGTTATAGCTTAATAAAAATGTTTAAAAAAAAAAATGAGGGACTATACTAAGTGAGGAGTTCATTGAAGACCAGTCTCAACCTTGGCAGTGGCCATAAATCCAATTTCAGCTTTAGCTTTAACCCTCAAAGGTCTAAATAATCAAATGCTTACTTCAAAGTTATTTCTAGCTTCCCTGAAATTGTACATGATCAATGATTATCTGACTAGTAACGGTTATTTCTAATTATTACACTGTAATAATGTCAGTGATATGAATGTGTTGTGTCATTTGGTTTTATTACTATTTTCAAATATGGGAGCACATTCTAGCTGTCTGAGAAAAATCTCATTATGTGGTTTATACGTTGAATATTAGTCAGTTTTTATATGATGTATATTATTGCAAGAGTAAAATGCTACAATGATTAATGGTGTACAAAGTTTTTTGTTTGTACCAAAAACAATGTCGACTTTCAAATGGTTAAACAAGTAGAAAAATAAATTGACAATGTAAATACTAAGAGACTGTGTTATCCTTTTTGAGCCAAGAAATTATTTAAATATATAAATTTAAATAACAATACAAGGCAGTATAATAGAGATTCAGTTGTACCATTATTTTAATCCTTGTAGAATTTAGTGCATTAGCGTCTGTCTATTACATTAAAAAATCTTTAAGAGGTGTACTTAAATTATCCTTATTTAATTCCACTTAAGCCAAGAGTCTTTTAAGAAAAGTTTTATTTGGAAATTCTTCACATCTTGTGAGGACAAATGAAAAGCAGAATGTCAAATTCACCATATCAAAATTTCATGAGGAGGAAAAACTCCAAAATCATGTATAATAATGTTCACAATAAATTATCTTTGATCCAGACAAAATAAAAAATAAAAAGAATATGAAGAAAAGAGGAAATTATTAGATACAAATGAGGAATCCAAACACATTTTATTCTCACCAAACTTCAAAACAACTGACTTGACAAGACAATCCTTGCTGTTCCCTTTTTCCCAACCCCCATGGAAGCTAAACTTTTAAACAAAAGGCTGTTCAAATAAGCTATACTGCACACTACTAAGTACATATAACATTTTCAGTATGAAAATATTTCAGATGAAATATTTTTTAGATTGACCAATGTATGTGGCAAAACAAAGTTCCTTCAAGAAAACATGTTACTGAAAACCGTTTTTTCTGAATTATATTCTGTTGTGGATATAAGTCTGGTAATGTTATTAAATATGTTAGTTTAAAGTGAGTTTTTTTTGTAGTGCTGAAAGTTTATGTACTATAATAACAAACAGTGCTACATTTTAAATAATAAAATTGTCAAAACAATTTATTTTTAAACAATATATCAGATTTATTCCTATCCCCTAGAAGGCCATACAAGGATAGTGATATTTGGCTTGGACAGTACTAATTTTAATCCTAGGCCAGTGTTTCATTTGGACAACAGTTATATTTTTGTTGCACATGTAATTTAAACACAATGTGGAGAGGTGGACATGCCTGGGGGTAAGGTCTCACAGTCAAAATATTTGGACTTCCGAAAGTCTCAGTTGAATCCACCTCAGGGCCTTTGCACTCACTAGTTGCTCTGCCTGAAGCACTTTTCCCTATGAACTCACGTCATGAGGACCTTGGCATCATCCAGGAATTAAGTCAAAGTCTCTTTTCCGGAAGCCAACTCTAACAATACTAGTGAAAGCAGAAAGGTACTGGCCATGGTCACTTTTCATTCCAGGCCCAGCGCACTACTTGCTCTGCTCCTCTAAGGATTTATCACTAGATGAAACTACTGTGTTTTCCCCATGTTTGTTATCTGTTTCTGTCTGATCAGGGTCCCAGCCCACAGGATGGCAGTGAGAATCCTCTTCTCTCCTTTCCAACTCACTGGCACACTGAAAGCTTCTACACAGCACTCTCATTGCTGTCTAAGTTTCTATCCTCCTGCAGAAGGAGATGTGCTGACTCCAATATGAAACAGCTTTAAGACCAAACCTGCTGAGCAGCAAGCCCTGCCTCTACCATCTACCCGCTATGACTTTGGAAAAATTACTCAACCTCTCCTAGCTTGCTTGAAAGACTAATTTTTATAGCTATGTTTTATTCATTAAGCTGTGTGGTTAGGTATATGGTTATTTTTATTTGCTTCTTGTATGTATAATAGAAATAATATTCTTTCTAAGCATTTAATATTTAAGAATATGTGAAACACTAGTATAAGGTACATAATCAACAAAGATTAGCTCCCTTCCCTACCCCTTTGCCTCTCTGCATTATGAGCTTGCTATTTTTTCCCCGTCGAAAGTGTCCTCTTGCCTTCCAATTCAACGAAGTTCCTACTCATCATTTTATCTCCTCAACGAAGTCTTCCCTACCTTACTGGCAAAGTTAGTTGCTCCTAGTTTCCTTAGCATCTCGTTTATGCCACCTTGACTTATAATTATTGCCTGCGTGTGCATCTCCAATCATCTGTAAACTCCTGCAGAGCATGCAATATACCTTGGCCCTTTCCTTATCCTTACGACCTACCCCATTCTTGTTTATATAGTAGGGAACTGGTCTTGACTATACTCATAAATTAATACATTGATGATTGCCCATGTAATATGGGACAAATTACTTAATCTGTCTGTGCTGCACCTTAGTTGCTCCTTTTGTAAAATGTGGGTCGTAATATTACCCGTCTCATTGGGTTATTATGAAGTTATCTCTTTAAGAGCTCTATAGGAGTAGGGACGTCTTGGTTTTTGTTCGCTGATGAATCCCCAGTGTTCTTAACGCCTGACACACACACAGTAGGCACTCAATAAATATTTTTAGCACGATCCAATTCAGATAATCCATGTAAAACGCTTGGCACAGTGCCTGACCCAGACACGCTCAATCAATGTTAGCTATTATTAGTAACTCTTGCTATTCTGGTTAGTGTCTGCCTCGTTGAGCACACACAGCAGTTAGAAAAATTATCATTCTTAAGATGACATTTCCCTGGTTATGTAGCAATTCCTTAAGCCACCTGCACCAAGCCCTCCCTCTCCCGTACACCCTTCCTGTCTCCCTCAGTTCCCTAGGAGCACGGCCTTGTCTGAAGGACTCCAATTTGGAGTATTAGGGACCCTTAACTGGACCCTGGTCACCCTGAGTCCCCAGCAGGCCTGTGAGCTCCCTGAGGCTGTTTATGGCACAATACGCAGTGGCTGATGGTTGGGTCTGTCTACTTACTGAGTGTCCTCTGACTGCATGTGACTCCCTGCCTTTAACATGCCCTACCCTGTATGTGCACACACACACACACGCACGTGCACACATGCATCATACCTTCACTCTCTCTCCCCCTTTACCTCAACTCCTTTCCTTCCTTGTAGAAGTCTGCAGATAATTTATTAGCTTCCATCTTTGGGGCTAGGTTCAATTTAATAATCCATTTAAGCTCACAAACATGTTTTAAGACATAGTCTATTTTCAAGGTGTAGAAGGTACCCCAGGTGGCTAAGACAATGTTCTTATGATCAAGGAGCCCAGAGAAGTAGAAGGTGCCTTTGCTGATATTTATATTTATTTCAACCTTCGGCATTCTCGAAGAAATGCCGCTGTCTAGGAAGTTCTCTCCAGGAAGCACACCCCAGTCCTTATTATTTCTTGATTCTGCAACCTGCCAGGGGTCGTGTGCCGCACAGGGGGAGAACCAGTGGATTCCCCACTTGTGCCCACTATCCCCTGTAAATGGACCTTCCCTGGGAGCCTTGGAGCCCTGGCAGGATTCTTAGCATCTGCATCTTCCCGGAGCTCCTGGTATGCAGCTAGAACTCGATCACTGTTTCTAACTAAGCTACTTAGGCAGATTTTCTCCTATCCTTAGTACCAGGCTGATATTTTTAAAAATTCCAATTTAAACACAAATTTTAATTTCAGTTTTTCATTTCATGGCCTGTCTTCTTTTTGGCCTCCCCCAAAGCCTTTATGCAACACTACTTTACTTTTCCATCACAAAATGTGGATCTATTGTTTCCTGTGAATCGAGGGGAGAATTTATTCAACTTTGACCTAAAGTGATAGATAAGAAGACACTAAAAACAGTTCCCCTAGACACATATTTCTACCCCATAGAGGAGCCCCAAAGGAATTCTTATGGCCTAGTTCTGTGTTGCAGGGGTGGGGCGGTGGGGAGTCAGGCTGGGGGGAGTTGCACATTGAATATGCTGACACTGCACTAACTAGATAGCAGGCACCCTATAATGACACCTTTGGATAACACAGAAAATGATTGTGTTCCAAGGATGGGCTGTAATGAGAGGGGAGGGTACAGAGAGCCACGGGCGGCATTGTTTCCAATCTAACAACACAACTGGGGGCAGGGGCATGTGTGTGCTTGCTTTCAAAATAGTAAATAAACACTGCTATGGTGTTTCTGCCCAAGGCTTTTGAGGAGAGGATGAAGTTGAAAGAGCCAACCAGTGTGAGAAGATTTCTAGTTCTCCTACAAAAGTGGAAGTGGGAAGAACAGTCTGACCAATGTAGTTGGGAGTGGCGTTTTGGGGCCACCGATGATACATTTTTCTACAAAGAGTTTTCAAACTTTCTCTTCCATGAAGCTCTATTACTTGGGCAAATGACTAGACCTCTTCCAGCCTCCATTTCTTTATCTGTAAAATGGGGATTTATATAAGAGCTAACTCCTAAGTTATTATGATGCACAGAGAGATACACACATGTATATAACATTTTGACAGAGTGAACTTACAAGATAAGTAAGGCTCATAGTAAATAAATAAAAAAATGTTACCTCCCCCTACATCTCCCAAGCTCCCTGCAATTTTGATGGGAAAAGAAAAAGCAAAATTAGCCCATTTGGAATAGCAACTCAACCTTTCATGGGCTCTATGAAGACAAGATCCATTCAGTTTAAAGAAAGAGCTCAAAACCAAAAAGCGTCACTCTATAATCCTTTACAGAATGGTGACACTTGGATAATTTGTCAAAAATCCTTCTGCATATCCACACTGGGTGCTTTTAATGAATGTCAGCTTTTAAGAATCAGTGACATTGACGTTACTCCACAGAGCAAAGACTGACGGCCGAACTTATAAAATCCCTGACGCCTGTATTAACAAGGAGGCAAGATGAGTTTTCTGTTCACTGGTCTTGTTCTGCTGTCAAATTCTGGGGGACTTGCATTTCAAGCAGTATATCTAATCTCTTCAAATTAAATTATCTTTCTTTTTGCCAGCCAGAAATTTTTTTAGGAGAATATTATCAACTAAGTGGATCAGAAAATGTGGGCTTAAGACTTGCTTCCTGAGTGAAATGACATTAAAATGAATGTTATTCCCTAGATAAATGATGTGTTGCAAGGGTCGTACACTATAGCTATTAGAAATGTTTTTAAAAGAACCTTCAAATCAAAAGAGGAGGGGACTATAAAATTAGAGGGGATTTCCTTCTTCAAAGGGAAAGTAGGCATAATTTAGCTTTTATCAGAACAATGATTACTTTTCCCACCTCAGTGTGGCTTCTCCATTAATATTATTTAACCATCATTAATATTGAGTTGTTAGAATGTGTATAAAATTTTCTTTTGTATGAGAAAGCTTCTAGGTTTACCAGTTCACTCAGAAGCCATTTTAAAACTAAAATCCCTATATATCTACCACAACCCTAAAAGAAAAATCTTAACTTCTGCCCTCAGCCCATCCCCTGCCCAGATGGCCTGTCTACAACATATATAGTTTCTTGATGGCCACAGTCACAAACATTGACGTTTATTTTGGTCTAGTGAATGCTCTCTTTGAGTTCCCTCAAAACACATACTTAGATGTTGAAAAATTGCCTTGTGATTTCAAAGCTCTAATGATCTAAGTCAAATTTTCTCAAAGTCTTGCATCTAGTTAAGTAAGCGGTAGCCATAGGATTGGAACCCAAACCTCTTGACACCCTAGTGTAAAACCAAGCAGAAACATCCAGCAATGGTGGCGCCTTTAACTTTAGACTCTTTTCCTATAAAGCCTTCCTCAGTGAAGTCTAGACCGGGAGTCAGCATGCTTTTCCTGTAAAAGGCACAATAGCACAGCACATATTTTAGGTTTTGTGGGCCACGTGGTTTTCGTCGCAACTATTCAACTCTGTGATGTCGTGCAAAAACAGCCACAGACAACAAGTAAACGAATGAGTGTGGCTGTGCTCCAGTATAACTGCACTTATAAAAACAAGCAGCGGGCCAGATTTCGACCACGGATTATAGTTTACTTACCCTCGGTCTAGACCGTATCTGTCATTTATATGTTGGTCAGATTCATAACATGCGTATTAGTTATGTTTGTATCTTATCTCCAGGACTAAGTTATAAATTTATTAGAGTACAGAGCTGGTCTTACTCTGTCTTCCAGCCAATCGAAGTCATCTAGCCCAATCCTGGCATCAGGTAGTTTCTTAAAAGATACCTGATTATTGACAAAGTGAAGAAGGGAGGAAGGAATGTATATACCTCAAGGGGCTTCTCCTAGAAACCTCTGGTCACTAGTGTCAGAATGATGTCTAGATATTTTTAGTTCTACAAGTGATGAAGATATACACATCTCCATGTTTTGAGCAACCTCCAAGGATCTTAGAATGTTTCACCCATTTGCCCCTTAATTCACTCAATGTCTCTGTAACAAGAAGTGTTGTTGTTAGTAACTCTAGGAAATTAGATTGCTAGATTAAAATGACAAAAATTTATTTCTTGGTTAGGAAATATTAAGGACACATTTACTTTTAAGAGTAACTTTCCAATAAGTGAAGACTGAGAGATTATAATGAACCCTAAGAGATTCTGTTAATACCATGCTTGAACATGTTGGGATTATGGGAAACTCCTAAGGGGTTAGTTTTTAAAGCAAGACAAAAAGACAACAGTTTTATTATACCTGACTCCTTTTTGTTTCCATATTAGTTTGAAGAAAGCATTGGGTTTAACGCCTACCCATGGAGTTTAATGTCCCAAGGTATCAAATACATTGTATAACTTATGGTAACTCATGTGTTTTATACCCAGAAATTACTAAATAATTATGAAATGGCAGACAATATTAATTCAGCTACTATCTCTGCTTGTTCAAGAGCTTTCTGTTCTATAATCTAGTTAAGCCTAATCCATTGAAAAATATTGCCTATTAAAAAATAGACAATGGTATTCACCCCACAATATAGTAAGAAGTAAAATAACCTTGTGAAGGCAAAATTTTTTTCTCCCATCGATGATCTTATACATTGGAGATTATGGTGCTCTGTAAGGTAATTATTTCTGAAGGCATATAATCTATCATGTGTGGATTTATCCCCACCAAGGAAGGGACAAAGCTATTCCCTGCACCAGGTCAATAACACAATATATGACTTCATCATGACCAAGAAGAACATGCGTGAGTTGTGAAGGTGAGATCAACAGCTTTTTTTTTTTTTTAAGAATATGAAATTCTGTATGACGTTAGTGAAAACATCAGCCTTCTTTTTTAAGGTAATAACAGAAAAAGACTTGGGTATGGCAAGAATGACAGGTGCCTCCATAGCCCACAGAGGAACATTGAACCACAAATCATGATTAAGGTTAGGGACTGCCATTTGAGCTCAAGTTTTAGACTCAAATTAGTGATGCTGAATTTGAACTTTATGAAATCTGTTAAATGTGAAAAATTAAATTGAGTGAGTATAATGTGGTCATTAAGAAATTAGGCTTTCACCCCCACAAACCTTTGGTTTCAACTTTTGTTTTTTGGTTTCAATCTGTCAACTTTGAGTGTGAGTCCTAGTTCAGTGCATTTTCAGTTATATGACCCCTGAAAAGTTACTTGAGTACTCTAAGACTCATTTTACAGATGAGGTTTTAATCTAAATGAGAGAGATAATCACAGTACTCTCCTAAAAATGTTGTTGTGAGAATAAATGGAATGTTGCATCAAAAGCACTTTTCCAATGCCTGCAGTTCAGGAAACAAAAACATTCAACATATGGTAGATTTTATAAGTTACTTGTGACTGCAGTGAAATAAGGTCAACCAAAATTTCTATAGCCCCAGAAGACTACATAGTGCTTCAGGATATCTCCTCCATGAAATGACCTGGGTGTTTCTGCCCATGCATATTTCTTCTTTTATGACCATGGACAATTCTAAACCATTCACTCACCAAGATTTTATTGAGCACTTGCTATATTCTAGGTGATTTACTAATCAAAGATAACAACAAATTAGATACCTCTGTTAGCCTGGATACTAAGGGTTACTATCTTGGAGAGAAAGAAAAATATCTAAAAGGCAGAAGTACGAAGTCCCACAACAGAGATATGAACACAATGCTACGGGGGAGAGTAGAAGAAAATAAAAGAAGATCTTGTTGGGGGAAATCATAGGCAACTGTCTAGAACAGGTGGCATTTGACTTGGGCACTGAAGGACAGATAGGGTTTTGACAGATAGAGTAGGAAGAAGTAAAGTCCAAATTTAAGGTTCAGTTGAGGAAAGGGGCAGAGGTGGGCAAGTAGTGGGTCTATGTAGGGTCCAGTAAGGACTCTAGCTGCATTGGATGATAGGGTGGGAAGAAAAGAGTGTTAGGAGAAGTGGTGGGAAAGGCAGGATGGGGCCGGAGATGGACTCCAAGAGCCAGATCGACTCCAAGAACCTGCCCTCCAAGAGAAACGCCCATTGGTAGTGGAGCAAGATGAAGACTAAGACAAGGCTAAAGATTTTAACATTAGGAAGCCACTAAGTGCTGTTTGCACTCAGAAGTAGACACCAAATGCAGTAGATTGAGGAGTTAGAGATCAGTAAGGAAATGTATTTTGACTTGTTTTTTAAAAGAGGTCTGGCTATAGAGGATTGGAGAGGTATAGGGCTTTTTGTTTGGTTTTGTGTCAAGAAAAGGGAGGCCTAAGTATATTTCAGGCTAAACGGAGGGAGCCAGAAGAGGCAACAGAAAGAGAAATGAAGAACACATTGTAAAACTGTCTCCTCTAAAGACATACTTCATACTAGCCATTGAAGCTTCTTTATTTTGAGGAGCTTGAATTCAGCAAGAATGAAGCTATTCCTTCTTCAGACATAGGAATGAAACAAGGATGGTCTGTGAAAATACTGAACTAGTCTGTGTTAAAGGGGGTAGGTTGAAATCTCCCTACCTTGAGCAGTAAAGGTGCTGGGTCTCAGTCTGCTCAGACTACAGGGACTGGGAATGGAAAGAGGAGTCTGAGGGGGAGGAAAGGATGGGTATATACAACCACAACGAGTAAGATATCCAACGTTTGGGGGATGGACACGCTTGAAGCTCTTACTCGAGGGGGGAGGGGGCATGGGCAATATATGTAACCTTAACACTTGTACCCCCATAATACTCTAAAATAAAAAAATAAAAATACAGGGGAAAAAAATAGAAACTAAAAAAAAAGAGGAGTCTGAGAAGCCTGGACAAAGGTTGGTTCAGTCACTTTGGAAAATGCAGCAGGAAGTTGGCAATAAATTTATTGAGCCAGAGTGCAGCTGAGGTAATATAGACCACCGGTATTTAGTGGACCACCTTACCACTATTGTCATGACTTTTTCCAGACACAAGGGATGAGAGAGCAGGCAGTAGAGGTTACTCAGACCTGACACTGTCAAGGAGGAGTGGTGGACATCACTGGTAGTGAGAAGGGGAGGGAGAGAGGATTCCACTAGGAGCAGATGGCCGCTGGGTTTTGTCCAGAAAGCAAGGGAAGTGGGCCCAGAAGAGGGTGATGGAGTGGGAAGACAGGGAGGACTCAAGGGACTGGTGGTCTCAATGCTAAAGCCTAACTGACAAGTCCCTCATGGGTGAAGGAACAGAAGGTGAGGGTGTCTGCCCAGAAAAAGGAAATCCGGGCCTCTAGATCTTGTCTGGCCCACACAATTCTGGTACTGAGAATGCTACATTTTTAGGTGGTCAAAACTTGACTGCATTAATTTCTCTGTTTCAAATATACTATCAAATATGTTCTATAAATTACATTGTCAATGTAATAAGATGATGAGTTTCCTGAGGGCAAATACAACACACTCTTGTGTTTCATAATGCTTAAATATGTAATAAAATGAAAGTTCAGCCTCAGTGACCAATAATTATTGATGAATTGAATTGAAATTTGTTGAAAATCACAATGCCTGCCTCCTCAAAGCCACCATTCTCCTTTCTTATAATGGCCACAATTTCTGCTATGAGAGAGGCAACCAGGACATTGCCTAGCCTCCTTCAGAGGCATTTAGGATCTAGGATATGTTTACAGGTCAGTAGGACAACTACTCTTAATGGCTTTAATCCATCCAGGGATTGAAAGACATTTATGCTTGTGACTGAGCGTGGATGTTAAAAACCAACAGCCCTGGGTTCTAGTCTGAGCACAGCCACTAATTAACAGCATGGCCCTCTGTTAAGTTATTAAGCTTCTCTAATCCTGAGGTTCCAATTGTCAAAAAAGGTATAACCTTCGTGGGATTTTTTTTTTTTTTTGAGACAGAGTTTCACTTTATTGCCCAGGCTAGAGTGAGTGCCATGGCGTCAGCCTAGCTCACAGCAACCTCAAACTCCTGGGGTCAAGCAATCCTCCTGCCTCAGCCTCCCGAGTAGCTGGGACTACAGGCATGTGCCACCATGCCTGGCTAATTTTTTCTCTATATATTAGTTGGCCAATTAATTTCTTTCTATTTATAGTAGAGATGGGGTCTCGCTCTTGCTCAGGCTGGTCTCGAACTCCTGAGCTCAAACGATCCGCCCACCTCAGCCTCCCAGAGAGCTAGGATTACAGGCTTGAG
>VSMD01095953.1:13062-55706 GCA_008750895.1 Mirza zaza | reverse complement strand
AGAAATTAATTGGCCAACTAATATATATAGAAAAAATTAGCCAGGCATGGTGGCGCATGCCTATAGTCCCAGCTACTCGGGAGGCTGAGGCAGCAGGATTGCTTGAGCCCAGGAGTTTGAGGTTGCTGTGAGCTAGGCTGACGCCATGACACTCACTCTAGCCTGGGCAACAAAGTGAGACTCTGTCTCAAAAAAAAAAAAAAAATTTTTCAGTGAATTTAAGTGGCTATGTATATATATATAAAAAAAAAAATAGAAAAAGAATATAGAATAAAATAAAAAAAATCCCTAGGTGAGTAGCAGGAGAGAGGTTAAGTCTAAAATTAGAGGGACTGGTGACTGAAAAATGAATTATATATCCATCGTTTCATTCATTCTAAGGAGGTACTTAGAATGAGATAAACAGGACTCAAAGGAAAACAAAAATAAGCAACTTCCCAGTGTCTGTTTTCCCTCTAATTGGATCCTTGGTTGGGTCTGACAATTCCAGCATTTCCATTTTGTCTCAAACTTCAGGAATGTTACCAAAACAAAACAAAACAAAAGGCTGGGCATGGTGGTTTACATCTGTAATCCTAGCACTCTGGGAGGCCGAAGCGGGAGGATTGCTTGAGCTCAGGGGTTCAAGACCAGCCTGAGCAAGAGCGAGACTTTGTCTCTATTTAAAATAGAAAAAATTAGCCAGGCATGGTGGCGCATGCCTATAGTCCCAGCTACTCGGGAGGCTGAGGCAACAGGATTGCTTGAGCCCAAGAGTTTGATGTTGGTGTGAGGTAGGCTGATGCCATGGCACTCTAGCCTGGGCAAGAGAGTTAGATTCTGTCTCAGAAAGAAAAAAAAAAAAAGATTCATATATTCTGTAGTGATGGGATATTCAAACTCTGAAGTACTTTTTAACACTCTTTTGTTATTTGAGTTGCTCGTAGAGTCAAACTTGAAGGGTCTACTCATCTTGCTTACTTCCTTTTTTCTTTTGGTTTTGGCTTTTCAGCCAGCATTTATGTCAACTGTGACTGCCAGCATTTGGCGCAGTGGGTGAAGCAAATCTTATTTGAAATCGTGCCCAAGGCAGCCTGTGGAAGCTGCTACAACAGGAAGCAGCTCCACTGGTGGTTGCCTTGTCCCGGTTCCCAAACACAGAGGTAGGGATCCCCAACAGAAAGAGGAAGTGGTTCTGTATCCCTCACCTCCAGACCCACAAAATGTCCCCCGGCCCTGTCGAAATAGTTTTCTGCAGAGCCCTTATGCCTGTCAAATGGTCACTGTTCTTGAGATAGAGAAATACCCAATGAAGTCTCAAGGAAACCGGTGAGTAAGCAGAGGATGCTGGTCGGCAGAGAGAAAAGAGGAAAGAGAGACAAGCAGAAAGGAGAGACACTGTAGCTTCTGAGAGACAGAAAGCCGGAGAGAGGACAGAGCTGTCTCTCTCTGGCTAGTGTTCCATTTCCCACTTACAGGTCTTAAGGCTCAGCTGGATTAGGAACCAAACTAAAAAGCAAAGCCAGCTGGGATACACTAAGGCTGTCCCAGTAGGACCTCAGCACTTCCCTGCTATAACAACAGGTTACTATCATTGATAAGCCTAAGGAAGCCCAGAGCCTCCAACAAAAAGTAAATCTATATTTATACAACCTGTTAAAATAGCAAGGGAGTCAAGAGTATAATACATTTTAGAAGATTTATATTTTTAAAATGGTTAAAATATTGTAAAACGAGCTCCTGCTTTTGGATGTTGGAATGAGGAACTTCTACTCCCTTCTCCTCTTAAAACACACACATACACACACACCCAAACACATCATCCTGAAATTTTAGAACCTTAGTGACAAGGAGTAGATTCATTCATTTATTCATTACTTTAGTGAATCTTTACTGAATGCCTGCTATGTTCTCAGTGCTAAGAGCTTAGGGTATATTACTGAAGAACACAGAGATCTTTGTCCTATCAGAGTTTAAATTCTAACAAATAAGCAAATTCTATACCATGTTAGAAGGTACTATAAAAAGCAAAAAGGCAAGCAAGATAAGGAGAATCTGGAATTTGTCTCTGTCTCAAAAAAAAAAAATAAGGAAGTTGGATCTTAGGTATATTGAAGGTAGAAGGTAGAAGGTATATTTGAAAGTAGAGACAACAGGATTTCTCATGGATTCGATGTGGGGTATGAGAGAAACAGAGAAGTCAAGAATGACTAGGATTTTCAGCTTGAGCAACAAGGGGTTGTTATCTATTGGAGAAGGCAGTAGGTAGACGAGTTTTCGTGAGGGAAGGTTCAGAAGTTCAGTTTGGGACATGTTGAGTTTGAGTTGCCTATTAAATATCCAAGTGGAGATGTGGAATAGGCAGTTGGATGTATTAATTTAGAGTTCCAGATGGAGCTTTGGGCTAGAGATATAAATTTAGAAGTCTTTATCATATAGAGGGAATTTAAAGTACTGAGACTGTGCATTCTGGAACTTGGGGAGCAAAAAGGAAAAAAAAAAAAAGTACTGAGGGCCGGGCGCGGTGGCTCACGCCTGTAATCCTAGCACTCTGGGAGGCCGAGGCGGGCGGATTGCTCAAGGTCAGGAGTTCAAACCCAGCCTGAGCGAGACCCCATCTCTACTATAAAAATAGAAAGAAATTAATTGGCCAACTAATATATATATGTTAAAAAAAAATTAGCCGGGCATGGTGGCGCATGCCTGTAGTCCCAGCTACTCAGGAGGCTGAGGCAGCAGGATTGCTCGAGCTCAGGAGTTTGAGGTTGCTGTGAGCTAGGCTGACGCCATGGCACTCACTCTAGCCTGGGCAACAAAGCGAGACTCTGTCTCAAAAAAAAAAAAAAAAAAAAAGTACTGAGACTAGATGACATCACCAAGAGAGTAAGTGTAGATAGAGAAGAGGAACAAAGACTGAGCCCTGGAGTCCTCCAACATTAGCCGTCAGGAAAATGAGAAAACAGTAAAGGAGACTGAGGAGGAGGAGCTAGTGAGGAAGGAAAAAACAAAAACAAAAACAAGAGAACGTGGTGACCCGGAAGGCAGGTGAAGAAGGATACCCAGAAGGAACGAGCAACAGTATCACGTGCTGGGTCAAGAAAGACAAGGACAGAGAATGTACCATTGGATTGAGCAACAAGGTCATTGACAAGGGTAAGAGCAGTTTCTATGGAGTCATAGGCTAAAAAACTAATTGAAGTGGCTCATAAGGACAAGGAAAGAGGAATTTAAGACAATAAACAGAGAAAACACTTTTTTTTTTTTTTTGAGACAGAGTCTCTCTCTGTTGCCCTGGGTAGAGTGCCGTGGCATCAGCCTAGCTCACAGCAACCTCAAACTCCTTGCCTCAAGTGATCCTCTTGCCTCAGCCTCCCTAGTAGCTGAGACTACAGGCATGTGCCACCATGCTGGGCTAATTTTTTCTATATATGTTTTTAGTTGTCCAGCTAATTTCTTTCTATCTATAGTAGAGATGGGGGTCTTGCTCTTGCTCAGGCTGGTCTTGAACTTCTGATCTTGAGCAATCCTCCCGCCTCAGCCTGGGAGACAACCCTTTTTAAAGAGCTTTGCTATTAAGAAGAGGAAAGAAATATGGCAGTAGCTGGTGAAGGATTAGTGTTCGGAGAAATTTCTTTTTTTTAAAAGATATAATTAAAAATATGTATAGTATAAACGTCATCATACCTATGGCAATGATCTAGCGCAGATAAAAAATGATTATTTAGAGAAGGGTGTGCTGGGAGGGGGGAAGAATTGTTGAAACAATGTCCTTGAGGACAGGAGATAGAATCTAGTGCAAAGAGATTGCTTTAGTATAAGAGTAAGGATTATTCTTCCGATACTCAGCAGGAAGGAAAAGTATGAAAGTGCAGATATTGGAAGAGGGGTAGCTGTGTTAGTGGGAATCTGTGGAAGTTGTAAAGGCTTCCAAGGAGAAAAAACAAAGAACACATAGCAAGGGATTAGTAATCAAAATGGTTTTAGAATTCTCAATGGCAACACTAGAATCTAGCAGACACAGGATAAAGGCCTTTAAAAACCTAAGGGAAGGTAATCTGTAACCTAAGAATTCTATACTCAGCCAAACTATGATTAAATGAGAGTAGATTAAATGCATTTTCAAATGTATAAGATGTGTTGGATATCCTGTTTGCCCCTCCAGATCCTTCTCTACTTCTCACTTTGTGCTCAGGGAAGTAGACATGCATAGATCGCTTCACTTGGGTCCTCTTGGCTGCTGGTTTCTGGTTGGGTTTGGTCAAAGTGAGACAATGGCAGGAGACCAGGAGGTAGAAAGAGAGAGGTCAGTGCTGTGTTCCTGTACTGAAGGCTACAGATTTTGTTAAGCAACCCTTTCCTATAGTTGTAGGTCTCTTTGGATTCTGGTAAACACTCCTTCCTCCTTCCCCTTCAGGCCTCAGGGTTCCTGTTTCTACTAGTCCCTTCCCTTAACACTTCACACCTTTTTATTTATTTATTTTTTTTAAGACAGAGTCTCGCTTTGTTGCCCAGGCTAGAGTGAGTGCTGTGGTGTCAGCCTAGCTCACAACAACCTTAAACTCCTGAGCTCAAGTGATCCTCCTGCCTCAGCCTCCCAAGTAGCTGGGACTACAGGCATGTGCCACCATGCCCAGCTAATTTTTTCCATATATATTGGTTGGCCAATTCATTTCTTTCTATTTATAGTAGAGACGGGGTCCCGCTCTTGCTCACGCTGGTTTCGAACTCCTGACCTCGAGTGATCCGCCCGCCTCGGCCTCCCAGAGTGCTAGGATTACAGGGGTGAGCCACCGCGCCCCGGTCCACACCTTTTTAAATAGTCCCTTCATTAAGTTTTCACCTAGTGCCCTCTTTTTTTTTTTTTGAGACAGAGTCTCACTTTATTGCCCAGGCTAGAGTGAGTGCCATGGCATCAGCCTAGCTCACAGCAACCTCAAACTCCTGGGCTCAAGCAATCCTGCTGCCTCAGCCTCCCAAGTAGCTGGGACTACAGGCATGTGCCACCATGCCCAGCTAATTTTTTCTATATATATTTTAGTTGGCCAATTAATTTCTTTCTATTTATAGTAGAGATGGGGTCTCGCTCTTGCTCAGGCTGGTCTTGAACTCCTGAGCTCAAACGATCCGCCCACCTCGGCCTCCCAGAGAGCTAGGATTACAGGCTTGAGCCACCGCGCCCGGCCACCTAGTGCCCTCTTAAAGATGAAATTTTTTTCCTGGCTGGACCCTGACTGGATACTCCAAAGATTTAACCACGCACATTTCCTTACAAAACTATTAGAGGAAGTTCTCTATTAAAATAGGAAGTAAGAAAGAAGACACAGGATTGAGGTAAAGGGAATCCCCTGAACAATGGTGAAAGGAGATCACAGGATGACAGCTGTGTATTATGTTTACAGAACAACCACTTCAGATTGGAGCAGGCCAGAAGGTTCTTAAAGGTGTCCTCACGAAACTGAAATTGTTAGGATACCTAATAAGGAGTTTTACCCATAACTGGGACAGGAATTTAAGACCGAATTAGAGTTAAGGACATAGAAGTCTAAGCAAATGAAAAACAGATGGTTATTAATTTTATTCTTTATTTTTTAATTTATTTTTATTTTTTATATTTTTTACTTTACTATTTTTTTCTTTTCTTTTTGCTCCTCACATATCTAATAATCACTGCAGAAATTATTAATTTTAGATGTAACAAAAAATTGGGCAATGAAGAAAAAGTGATCATCGTATAGAAAATAGCTCAATTGTAAACAGTACTTATGCAACAAAAAGTCCAAGGGACTGCTCAATTATTTCCTTTTATAGATTTCCTTACAACGCACAGGTTCCTTATTTTTGTAATGTAGAGATTGTCACAGAAGGCATTTACCATAATCTCACCTAAAGCTGCCAGGACATTTATTTTAACATGATTTCACCTAGGCAATTTGACAGAGTGAAAAGTCAAAATCTCAGGTTATCTATAAACCTCTCGTCTGTGTAACCTGGGGTAGCTGATCCTTTACAAAGTATGAGGACTACAAATCACAACATGCATCTGGTACATAGTAGGCATCCATAAATGGCCACTTTTGTCAGCCACCTTAATGGAAGAATACCGGATAGGGATAATATAAAACCACAAGGAATACAACTTTGACCTCAATTTAAGTGGATAGCTGAGCAACCGGAAGTCTCAGGATGTTAAAAACCTGACATTATAAAAGTGAATACTTCTCATACTAGACAAATATGATCTGGAATGGACAACTCTGTATATAAACAAAATTGAGGGAAAAGTGTTCTGAGGAAAAAAGACGTCTGAAAGAATAAAGTGCAGAGAGAGTGAACTGATTCTGAGAGGGGCCAAGAAGAGTGTACAGCTTTCTTTTGGAACAGTGACCTAAATACTTAGTTTCTCCTGGAGGGTCCCCGTCCTGCTTGGTGCCACAGAAAGCCTGGGACAGCCAGGGAGGGATCTGGTTCCTTCCCTGACCACATAACAACAAAGTGGGCAAGACTCTTTGGCTCACACCTATAATCCAAGCACACTGGGAGGATGAGAGGGGAGGATGGCTTGAGGCTAGGAGTTCAAGACCAGCCTGAGTAACATGGCCAGACCTTGTCTTTATAAAAAAATTTAAAAATTATAGCGCTCTGGGAGGCCAAGGCAGCTGGATTGCTCAAGGTCAGGAGTTTGAAACCAGCCTGAGCAAGAGCGAGACCCTGTCTCTACTATAAATAGAAAGAAATTAATTGGCCAACTAATATATATAGAAAAAAATTAGCTGGGCATGGTGGTGCATGCCTGTAGTCCCAGCTACTCCGGAGGCCGAGGCAGAAGGATTGCTTGAGCCCAGGAGTTTGAGGTTGCTGTGAGCTAGGCTGGCGACATGGCACTCACTCTATCCTGGGCAATAAAGTGAGACTCTTGTCTCAAACAAACAAACAAACAAAAAAATTAAAAATTAGCTTGGCCTGTCTCATAGGAAAAACAAAAGGAGGCGGAGGAATCTTTCATTAATAACAATTAACGTGGATGCGCTAGAGGTTTGCTAGTTGCTGTTCTAAGTCATTTTACATGAATTATCCCATTTGATCTTTGTAACAACTAACTGTAGGTCCTTTTATCCCATTTTTACAGATAAAGAAACGGAGACTTAGAGAGGTTAATTGCCTAAGGTTACATACTTAGTAACCTGGTAGAGTTAGACCTGAACTCAGATTTGCCAGCCCCAAAGCCTTCCAAGGTGTTAATATATACCAAATACAGTCTTTGGTTGTGGACTTTCTCACTAGCGTAACAGCATTGATCAGCAGGTGACCTTCAAATATGAAATGATAGTGACAATAAACAAAGGCCAGATGATTTTAAGCAACTGCTCTTACAAGGTGTACTAGTGTAGGGCCTTAAAACCATTGACTGTGGACGTGGAGCTCAGACATTCAAACACATTTGACCAGTAAATTTCTAATAGAAAGGGAGTTATTTTGAGGTTTTTAAAGATTATTTCTTTTCTATCCGTGTTTTCCCAGTGCCAACTGCAAATAAACGTTAAATGTGGAATAAACGCCTGGTGACTGGTTGGATGATTCCCCTAGTGGGTCTTTTCAAATCTCACAGAGCATCTCATACAAAGTATCAAGAGCATTAAAGCAAGCCCTGTCAATACTATTTTGTCACGCAGCTGCTTCGAGGGTGGGAGAACACGCTGCTGACGTACGTCCAGTTTGAGGAACACATTGCCCCGTGAGAATGCAAACAAGAAAGCCCAGAAATCCAAGACCACAGTAATACTCCAGCCTGGGGCTGCAGAACAGCTTCTTTACCGGCGGGGAGGTCCATTTCTGTTCGGGCGCGGGTGAAACGCCGGTGTAGGCGGGGGACCCGCGCTCAGCCTGAATAGCGGGTGGGCCGGCAATGACAGTGCAGAAATCCCGCGCCGGGTGCGGGGTTCGTGCACCTGACCCAAGGGTGGAAGGGAGCACTGTTCAGCTGACACACCCAACCCGCACTCCCCCGCGGCAGCCCTGGGCAGCGGGTGCGCGGGAAGAAAGCGCTTCGACACGACGCGACCAGAGAACCTAAGCTGGCAGCACAGCAGCCTGGCGAGCCGCCCGCGCAAGCGCAGCACCTCTGCGCCGGCTGCCCGCGGCGCATGCGCAGTCCGGCCTCGCCGGCTCTGTCAGTCCCGGCAGGGCCCGGGCCCCGCCCCCACAGGCTCCGCCCTGCTCCCGTGCGCTGAACGCCCCATATCCGGGTTCCCGCCGCCTTCGCCGCCGCGGTCTTCGCCGCCTCGCTCATTCAGCGTTGCCGGGAGTGGAGTGATTCCCGAGCAAGATGGCGGCCGTGGGGCGAGTCGGCTCCTTCGGTTCCTCTCCGCCGGGATTAGCCTCGGCTTACACGGGCGGTTCCTTGGCCAACGAACTAGCGTCGGGCAACGGCGGCGCCGCCGCAGGCGACGACGAGGACGGGCAGAACCTCTGGTAACGACCCCACCCCTCCCTGAGCCCCCGCCGGCTCTCCCGGCCTTGCGGACGCCTCGGGATCCCGTGCCCGCCGGAGCTCGGCGCGGGGCCCGGCCCCCGCGTTCTCGGCAGCCCCTGCCTAGGCGCGCCGAGGCCGGGTCAGTCCCCTCCCGCGCTGCGGCTCCGGCCCCCGGCCCCGGCTTCAGCGTGCGCCTTGCTCCCGGTTAGGTCCTGCATCCTCAGCGAGGTCTCCACCCGCTCGCGCTCCAAGCTCCCCGCGGGGAAGAACGTGCTGCTGCTGGGTAAGTGTCCCCCGCCCCGCCCCGCCCGGTCCCCACCCCGCCCCGCCCGGTCCCCACCCCGGCCGGGGTCCAGGTCCGCCTGCCAGCTCGCTCGCTCGCTCGCTCTTTGTGCGGACAGCCGGGCCCGGCCCCGCCCCGTCCACCGACCTGTCGCTGACCGGTGAGGGAGAAGGGAAACCGAGACCCCTACCTACCCCGGGACCTGCGGGCACCCACCTTCCCTCAGGTCCCTCCTCCTCCTCCTCCCCCCCGCTATGTGGGGGTGGCCCTGTCAGCCTCCCCTGGGAAGGAAAGAATAAGATAGCTCATCTGAGGGATTCTCGTGGGCTGGGGTTTACCTAGAAAAGAAGAGCATTTTTCTTTCATAACGAAAATTGGTAGCAGAAGGCCCTTTTGAAGAGCTCCAGTGCAAATGGCATGCCATTAATATTTAATAGCTGACTCTTTGTATAATTGACAGAGAGAAGCTAGAACTGAGACCTGGTGATAAATGTTTTTTGGATTCAGCGTTCTCGAGTCCAATGTGCTCATGTTGCAGCTGCCTTTTTAGCTGTCACTTAAAATTCTGCAGTTTGTAAAGGGCAATAGAATAACACCTTTGTAGTTCAGTCCGTTTGGCCAGATGGATATAATAAGGAGAAATGGGCTGATGTTTCAGTTCTCCTGATTGTTTTGTATTTCCTCGTTTCTGTGTAAGTTGTGTATTTTGTTTCTTTAGTGACTGGGTGGGAGTCGAGGATTGAGGTGTTCGAGAACAATTCGTAGGTTCTGATTTTTTGCAGGCTTAGTTCTTGAATCATTTACAGGAGAGATTTCTTCCATATTCTTTATATGGGAGATTCTAAAGTTTGGCTTCTAAGGTGGTAATTAAATTTTAAAACTTTGGTATTGGTGTCTCAAGACTTTATTATGTACATCTAAAAACAAAAGGAAACAGAGAAGTCAAATGTTACTTGATAGGGTCAACAGTTAAATATGAATGTTTAGATAGAAAAAAATTAATTTTTTAAATGAACTACAACCAAGCTAGAATATATGATTCTTGACATTGTTTAAAGTTAGATGGAATTAATTAAAAAATTAGTTTTTATCTTTCTTTTTTAATGTGACTGAAAGCGCCTACTGGCTATTGGCCTAAATGGTCTTTTTTTTTTTTTTTAATTTCAGCATATTATGGGGGTACAGATTTTAAGGTTTCAATAAATGCCCATTCCCCTCTCCCCCCACAAGTCTGAGTCTCCAGCATGACCATCCCCCAGATGGTGCACATCTCACTCATTATGTATGTATATACCCGCCCCCCTCCCCCCACCCCTGTGGTCTTAAACAAGTTGCTTCACATCTGTAAACCTCAGTTTCTTCATCTCTAAAATGGATGTTATTGAAATAACAATTCCTCCCTGCTAGGGTTTTGGGGAAGATTGAATAAGATAATGTTTGTAAAGTGATAACAGCACAGTGACTTTTTGTGATGGATTTATCTTAACTAGAAAATATTGCGATCAGAACTGTCTTTGTAAAAATTGAATTAGTGTTGACATAAGTGATACTAATAGGGCAGAGATGAGTTAGGGTCCAGAAGCAAAAAGAATTCAAAAAGTGTTTTTAATTTACTCATTTAAACAAATTACTACTAATTATTAAACTAAAATGGATTTCAGGTCATTGAAATGGATATTTTAATTACTCTAAGTTGAATAAGACTTTTCAAATACTGCTATTATAAAGATAAGATTCCTGAATTTTCATTTTACAAATTCGCTCCAGTTCCTGTATATGAGATATTACATAGGTGGTTCTGTTTGAAGTGAAACAAAAGTGACAGTTTTGTTCATTTCTTGTTGTACCTAATTTGCACTGAGGTGGTGCATGTTTTTTTTTAACCGGCCATTTGACACTGGAACAGTGCCTGAGACTGAGTGTAGAGATTCCAGATTCCTCTACTCCTTCATATTAAAATAGATTAAATTTCCTTTTTTTTTTTTTGAGTGGTCTTCAGTGATATAAATTTCTTTTTTTATGAGCTTAATAGTTCATAAAGTACCATCTAGTATCAGGTTTTATGAGCTTAAAATTTAATATTTTTCTTTCAATACTATTGGGGTTTTCATCAAAGTCCTTTTCAGCTTTGGTAGAAGCTAACATCTAAATTTTTACTGATTACATAAATAAGGTTAATTTTCTAAAATACCTCTAAAGATAATTCACCATCATATATTATGGCAGCATTCAGTCTTTGTTGGTGGAGGAAAGAAATATACAAATAGGGATTGTGATTTTTCTTTGTCATGAGTTTGAGGGTACCAGGCAGGAGGATGCTTGGCCCTAATATGTCTTTCCTGACTTAAAGTGGTCTCTGGAGTCCCAGACTTAAAAAACCAAATCTGAGGCTATAATTAGGCTTTATATTTCCAGAAACCTAGAAGAGGAATGATAATAGACTAAGTACCACCACTACCACCCTCCCAAACACACACACATACACAAATTACAATTTAATATTAGCTTGCTACAGGACTTCTTTTTTTTTTTTGAGACAGAGTCTCGCTTTGTTGCCCAGGCTAGAGTGAGTGCCGTGGCGTCAGCCTCGCTCACAGCAACCTCAAACTCCTGAGCTCGAGCAATCCTGCTGCCTCAGCCTCCCGAGTAGCTGGGACGACAGGCATGCGCCACCATGCCCGGCTAATTTTTTTTTTATATATATATTAGTTGGCCAATTAATTTCTTTCTATTTTTATAGTAGAGATGGGGTCTCACTCAGGCTGGTTTTGAACTCCTGACCTTGAGCAATCCGCCCGCCTCGGCCTCCCAGAGTGCTAGGATTACAGGCGTGAGCCACCGCGCCCGGCCCTTGCTACAGGACTTCTAATGGGAGAAAGGGGTCCAGAACTATGCATGTATGTATGTGTAAGGGCCATTCTCAAAGCATTTTCATAGAAATCTTATTTTACCTCCTCTCCTCCAGCTGGAATGTGGATGTTAGTACCGATTTATAGATGAGGTAATGAATTTTTAGAGACCTGTTAACTGAATTTTCCAAGGTCACACAGCTGTAAGGTTCCTGTGTTCTGTGACTCTGACGTGGCTTTGCAACTTGATAGAAGTCCCTGCAAGGGAAAGAGTGCCAGGTACAAAACTTTTCCTGCTCAAAGGCTATCTTTGAATAGTACTGGTAATTATTGTAAAGGAAAATCTTTAATTTTTGTTTAGGCAATCATTTAATCTGCATAGGCCAGATTCCTAGTAAAATCCAGAAAGACCATGACATTAGTGCTAGAAATATTTTGAACATAGGTTTCAGTAATGTTTGTTTTTAATATTAAAAGTGGGTCTTATTGTGCATGTATTTTAAGTGGCATCTAACTTAAAATTATCCTTTTAAGAACTATTTTTTATTCTTTATCATTTATATTTAATCACTTTTTATTACAATTGATTATAATTATATTTTAATAGCTGCCTTTAAGGGCAGTTTCTCCATATCTTGATTACTTTGCCATGTTTTGATACGAAAACTCCCTAAGGAAAATAATAATAATAATAATACCTAAGGTAGTGCACTTGCATGTGCTAATCATGGAAGGATTGTTTACATACTCTGATTATTCCCTTAAAGATCGGGAAACAGACACAGAACTGTTAAGTAAATTGCCCTAGGGTTACACAACCAGAAAGAGACAAAGATTGGAAATGTGCAGCCTGGCTCCCAGAGCCAGTACTCTTAATCTGTATACTGGACTATCTCCCTATGGGAAAAGATCTTTCTTTATAGGAAAAGTAACAGAATACCTAGCAGTTATTAAGGAATTTTATCTGATTCTCTGGAGTGTATCTTTTTCAGTGCAAAAAATCTCATTGATTTAGATTACTGAGTTCAACAAAGATATATATGTAATCCTGGTCCCCAGCACAATGCCTGACTTTAGGATTTGCTGTCAGTGTAAATTAATGAAAACTGGCTGAGACGTTAGCAAGTCATTTAAGCCTCATTTTTCTCATCTGTAAATTAAGCTGTTAGATTTTAGTGATTGCCTAAGTCTTGTCTGATCTAACATTGTATAATTTTTTGTTCTTTTAAATCTTATGAGTTATTAAATATTTTTAAAGAAATGTTTTAAGGCATATTGCAGCTGGGTTTTAATTAATTAATGTAGACATAGGCTATTTAATTCCACCCAGGGAAGAAATCTAGAGTCACTATATTGTTTATTTCATGAAGTCATTAATCCAGGGTACTATGTAGCCAAAAAAGTTCTATGAAATGCCAAACATCATCAAGAAGTATATGTGAAGATCTTTTTGTTTTTTTCTTTTAAACTCAAGATGAAAACTCTGGCCTCTTGTTATGCTTGAGTTATTGCAAGTAGGAAACCAAGATATACACAATGGAGCTAGAGATATGATTAGATAAGTAACTTAAAACAGTCAAGGGAGTATTTCTAACGGCTTTCTGTGAGAGGGCTGATTTTAAAAATAATTAGTGTTCATTTTAGAACTGTTAATCTTGTGAGGAGCTGGGATTAAAGATCCATGACTTATGGGAAACAGATTTTAATTAGTTGAAGTATGTTAATGCTATCTTCTGGCATGAATGATTATGAGAATAAGATGCAAAGAATAGAATGTAACCATATAGCTGATACTGAATTGGTGATTTTTGAAGATTAACATAAAATTGTTTATTACATGTTTATTATGTGTTACTACTACTAAAAATGTACCAAATATAAAATGTTTTGAGAGTAAGATGGCATATTGGAATCTTAAAATGGTTGGGATTAGCAAATTTTCCTGTGCAGGGCCAGATTGTAAATAGTTTAGGCATTGTTTTAGTCATAATGGTCTCTGTTGCAACTACTCACCTCTGCTCTTATAGTCCCAAAACAGCCATAGACAATACATAATGAATGGGCATGGCAGAGTTTCAATAAAACTTTATTTACAAAAAACAGGCAGCAGACCAGTTTTGACCTATAGCCTGAAGTTTGTGAACTCTGTGTTAGGTTATTATGGGAATCAATTTTATCAGTAAAATCACAGATGCCAGTTAATAGAGGTTTCCTGTTAGTGGAATGTGGTGTTTGGCATACAATAGGTGCTAGAGAATATGTGTTAAATGAATGAAGAACAGCTTTTTCTTAAAGTATGATTGTTATTCCAGGTAGCAATATAGTTTGAACATAGGTTTAAGAATTATTTAGAGGAATTCATATAATATTTCCCCCAGTGCTATTGTCAGCAACAGAAAATAGAGCTGGAAAATCACAAGTGTAAGGCAGTAAGAGCAGTAGTGCAGCTAGTATGAAGTCCATGTGGGAGAGTGTCAGCAAAAGCACTTAGAAATGCAAGACAGAAATGAGCTTTGAATTAGGAAAAAGAAAAGACCAACATTTGGTATGGGACTCTGTCACTAATAAGTGGGTGACCCTGTGTTAACCTTTGGGGCCCTATTTTCTTTTTTTGTATAGTAAAATCAGTATAGTGGCTGTTAGCAGGACCTCACAGATTACCTCTTTGTTCATTTGTTCATCAAACATTTATTAGAGGCATGCTGTGCATAAAACACTTTGCCAAGTCACCTGGGGTAAACAGTGCTGACTAAAACTCAATTCCTACCCTCTAGGAGCTTATAAAACTCCCTTTGGGGAAAAGACTTAAAGTAAGCCAGGCATGGTGGCACATGCAGTCCCAGCTATTCAGGAGGCTGAGGTGAGATCCTTTGAACCCAGGAGTTGGAATCAACATAATGAGACCCCTGCCTCTTTAAAAACCAAAAAGACTCAAAAGTATTAAAAATCAAATGTATCAGTATGAAATAATTGCTAAACAGGTCATGAAAGATTTTGTGGAAAAGGTAGTATCTGAGTAAAATTTTGCTAAATAGGTTTGAGAGGAGAACAACAGGGCCTAAAACATGGTGAAAAGGACTGAGGTAGCACAGGTATGGTAGAAGGAGTCTTGACCTAGAAGCATAAAATCTGGAAGCTAACCCTTCCCATCATTTGATGATGTGGGATTGTGGGCAAATTACAACCGCCTAACCTGTAAACTGAGATTATTTCATACTTCATGGGATTAAAAGCACCAAAAGAAATTATGTTAAGACACCTTCTCAAAATTGGAACTCACTGTTTCAAATTATAAAAGTAATGCAGGCCAGACGAGATGACTCATGCCTGTAACCCTAGCACTTTGGGAGGCAGAGGCGGAAGGATCGCTTGAGGCCTTGCATTCAAGCCCATCCTGAGGAACATGGCCATACCCCTGTCTCTAACAAATCAACCAGGCTGGGTGGCGTGCACATGTAGTCCTAGCTACTCGGGAGACTGAGAAAGGAGGATTGCTTGAGCTCAGGAGTTTGAGGTTTCGATGAGCCATGATATAGTGAGCCACTGCACTTTAGCTGGTGTGACAGAGTGAGACCCTGTCCCAAATCAAACAAAAATGAAAATAAAAATAATGCATGATCCTACCACCTCGAGATAATCAATGTTCATTTTCTATATGTATATATTTGTTTCTTAAACAAAAATAGACTCATACGTTGTATTTTTTGTCATCCTGTAATCTGATTATTTTTACTTCATCTATTATGGTTTACTTCATGTAACATGGGTTTTTCTCATATTAATAGACACGGCTTTATCCCTTTTATTGACTGAATAGTATATTTGGCTATACCATAATTATAGTTGATTGGAAGACAAATTATTATTGTTATACTTCATTTTGTACTTGCCCAATATTATCTTTTGGATAAATTCCTGTAAGTGGAATTGTTAGGTCAAAAGCATATATCCTGGGCAGGCACGGTGGCTCATACCTGTAATCCTAGCCCTCTGGGAGGCCGGGGCAGGCGGATTGCTTGAGGTCAGGAGTTCGAAACCAGCCTGAGCAAGAGCAAGACCCCGTCTCTACTAAAAAATAGAAAGAAATTAATTGGCCTACTAAAAATATATAGAAAAAATTAGCTGGGTGTGGTGGCACATGCCTGTAGTCCCAGTTACTCGGGAGGCTGAGGCAAGGGGATTGCTTGAGCCCAGGAGTTTGAGGTTGCTGTGAGCTAGGCTGATGGCACAGCACTCTAGCCCAGGGAACAGAGTAAGACTCTGTCTCAAAAAAAAAAAAACAGTGTATATTCTTTAAATCTTTCTTTTAGAGACAGGGTCTCGCTTTGTTGCCCAGGCTAGAGTGAGTGCCATGGCGTCAGCCTGGCTCTCCTCGCTCTCAGCAACCTCAAACTCCTGGGTTCAAGCGATCCTCCCGCCTCAGCCTCCCAAGTAGCTGGGACGATAGGCATGTGCCACCACGCCCGGCTAATTTTTTCTATATGTATTAGTTGGCCAATTAATTTCTTTCTATTTATAGTAGAGACGGGGTCGAGCTCTTGCTCAGGCTGGTTTTGAACTCCTGACCTTGAGTGATCCTATCTGGTAGGTTAAAAATTGACATGTTAATGTAAAGGCAATTTAATCACAAAATATATATCATATTTGATGAAGAACCATTGCTTTAGTGTAACTTTGACCTCCTAGAGCATAGAAACTGTTAATAACCATTGTGATTGGCATTTATTGGCTTTGGTAAATGTTTATTGGATCAAACTAAATGATTTTTAATTCATATATAGACAATCTGTTAGAATAAGGGAAAGGATTAATAATAAGTTCTATTTTTTAACGTGAAGTGGATTGCAAAATAATGAAATTCAAAGGTAGGGCCTTGGCCAACTGCGGGGATGGGAACTATCATGTATTGTACCTGTTGCTTGTGTTGGTTGTTCTGCTAGGTGTTTTATTATGTAGCATATTTATTGTTTTACAGAGAGGGTTTTGAGCCCCAGATTACACAGCTGAGCTAGGATTCAAAATTGGGTTTGTCTTTCTGCTATACAGGTACGCCTTGACATACTGGAGGGATGTAGTCTTGAACAGGCATGCATAAACGTTTACTTGTAGTCGACCAGGTCCTGCATCTGGTTAACAGTATCTCTCTGCTCTTACCCGCTGAGGTGAGGGAGAAGATGCCCTCCGGGAGATGGAGAGCTGACCAAAACCCCCCACCCACCTGGGTCCTCCTGATAACCTGTGGAAGGCTATACAGAAGATCTGTGCCAAAAGTAGTTTAGCAAAGACCCCTTATGGCTCTTGTCACCAGAGCTTTCAGACAGAAGAGAGTGATTTATTTTACATTATACAAGGCCAAATCAAACATACTAACTTTACAATGTTAATATTTCACTTAGATAAGGAAGGGATATGACAGGTTTAAATTCCCTCTCTCCTGTCTTGATGTTGTGGACCATAATGTCAAACAGTGACAGTGTTCAAGATAGCTCTTATCACTCACATATTATGTGTACTTAAGTGTTTTGCTTTGACTACTCATTTTGACATGATTCATGTTTTTTTTTTTTTTTTTTGAGACAGAGTCTCACTTTGCTGCCCAGGCTAGAGTGAGTGCCTTGGCGTCAGCCTAGCTCACAGCAACCTCAGACTCCTGGGCTCAAGCAATCCTGCTGCCTCAGCCTCCCGAGTAGCTGGGACTACAGGCATGTGCCACCATGCCCGGCTAATTTTTTTTTTCTATATATATTAGTTGGCCAATTAATTTCTTTCTATTTATAGTAGAGATGGGGTCTTGCTCTTGCTCAGGCTGGTCTCGAACTCCTGAGCTCAAACAATCCGCCCACCTCGGCCTCCCAGAGAGCTAGGATTACAGGCGTGAGCCACCGCGCCCGGCCATGATTCATGTTTTGACATTACTTTTTAAAACCCTGCTGAGTTTTATTTCTGTTGTATCACTGATCAAGAGGTAATGGATAAAACCAGGTGTGGTAGTGTATGTCTGTAGTCTCAGCTACTCGGGAGGCCGAAGTAGAAGGATCACTGGAGTCCAGGAGTTTGAGGCAACCTAGGAGACCATCCCGTTACTTAAAGAAGTAGTAGTAGTAGTAATGGGTGATAACAGTTGTAGAATTTTAAATCCGTCACCCCAGAGATGGTCTGATCTTACTCCCCTCCATTTAGAAGTTAGGGAGCAAATGGAATTTCTTGACTTACCCACAGCTAATGATGACAGTGTTGCAATTAGAAATCACATCCTCTAAATCTTCACATTTTTAATTTGTTAATTGTTATTATAAAGTTGGTGGACATTTCATCTTGTCTAATTAGAGGTCTGTCAGGGAGATAAAACAGTATCATGAGTACACCTTTACCTTTATCCATATACTCTTTGGTGATTTTGTATGGCCCTTGAGTTTTTTTGTTTGTTTGAAGAGACAGAGTTTTACTCTGTCACCTAGGCTAACGTGTCACCTAGGCTCGTGGCACAGTGACAGCTCACTGCAGCCTTGAATCCTGGGCTCAGGCAGTCCTACCTCAGCCTCCCGAGTAGGTTGGGCCTGTAAGTATGCACCACCACACCCAGCCAATTTGTTCAATTTTTGTAGAGACGGGGTCTCATTATGTTGCCCAGGTTGGTCTCAAACTCCTGGTCTCAAGCAGTTTTCCCACCTGGCCTCCCAAAGTACTGGGATTATTAGTATGATTGGTTGAGGTTTTCTTTTGTAATCAATTTAGTCTTCAAATTGGAGCTGATAAGATGAAAATTGATGGCCATTGTCACCTTATGGTAAAACTGAAGTTCTGTTAAGTACTTATCTTCTATTTAACTCATAAAGAGTGACTTATTTGGACAGGATTTAGATGACTAATTTGGAAAACAGGCTTATTTGCTGTGGAGAATTTCACTGTAGCCTGATCAAACTTTTCCTCCTTTGATCCATCTACTAGGACAAGGTTTGCCCCACTGGCTATTTTTGAATGGCTAGCAAGCTAAGAATGGTTTTTTTGTTTTGTTTTGTTTTTACATTTTTAAAGATTAGGGACAACAAAACAAAGATGAATATGTGACAAAGACCTGTGTGGCCTGCAAAGCTTAAAATATTTACTGTCTAGTCCTTTACAGAATAAGTTTCCCAGCATGTGCATGTAGACATGAAAATAGCTTTATTATAATAGTATCAAGCTAATGAAATATTTTGGTTTATTTTTAAAATACCTTTAAAATGTGCCCTCTTTAAGAAAATCTAACATATGAAAATACAAATTTAGCTAAAATATTTTGAGAATGATTTTAACATCATCACCTCAAGGGGTCTTTACAGAAGAGCTTTCATCTAGTCTATTTAAACAGGAACTCTCTACTTGTGTGTGTTTACAGATCATTAACTATTTGGCCGGCAAACTTAAAGCTGGGGTGTCTCTTTCACGGCCAACTGAAGGCCAAGAAACGGAAAATAGATAGGTAGATGACTACTTTCAGCATAGTTTGAAGCCACACAAGTCCCATTACTTTGAAGGTATATTGTTTGGAATAAAGTACATATGTAATTATTTTTATTTTGTTTTATTTTATTCCTCAGGCTGTTAGGCTCTGTGTCCCCCCTCCCCCTAATAACTTATAATTTAGTAGCTTTTGTTTCTTGAATGATTTGCAATTAAAGATTATTTTTAAGTGTCAATTAGTGCCAAAACACAGCCATCCTGAATTTTAACATTTTTTTTTCCTTCTCATTGCATAGTAGAATAAAGAGAAAGAGTTAATGGTGGACTTTTTAATATCTTCAAACATAGTCCAATTTGGTCATGCTAAGGCAGCTAAGGACCAACAACTCAGTTCAATGACTGGAACAAGTTTCCCTAAGTTTAGTGAAGGAGAAATGTATTTTGAGCTTACACTGTTAATTGATCTGTCATTGATGAGAGGCAGCCACTTGAGTTTTATAGATACGAGTAATGAATGATCTTAATAGATTGTGGTAAAGGGCCAGGACAAGCTGTTACAGATGAGGTACATTATGAAAATGGAAACTGTGGTTGTGATTAAAAGATATGAACATTGATAAAGGATTTTCTGTGCATACAGTGTGGTTTCTATTTTTGGTGAGCAAGCAGGAACAGTGCCTGTTAGAGAAGAACAGGACAATTTCTTGTCTGCGATCTCATTAAAAGCAAAGACTTTATATCCTGCTTACTGTTAAGAGAACCTGCCCACAGAGTATTCGTTGAATGAAGGTGACAGATTTAATAAATGCATTTACAGTCTGTCGGAGGAAACACACAAAATAAGATTACCCTCTACAATGCTGTATCCTAGGTGTGCAGTATGCTATCGGTAATACAGAGGAGGGTGCTTACACTTGTGGAGTCAAAAGAAAGCTTCCTAGAGACCAGAAGGATAAGCTAGGGTTCTCCCCAGTGAGGGGAAGAGAAGGCTATTTGAGAGAGAAGTGACAGCATATATGAAGATTTAGAGTTGGGAGAGAATGAGGCCTCTGCTACACTGGAAAAAGTTGCTGAAAGAAATTCTGGGTGTCTAGAACCTAACATGTAGGGCATGGGACATGGTGAAAGTTAAGCTAGAAAGGTAAGGGGCCCTTTGTAAAAAATGTTAACTTTTGTTTTGCCCACAAGAACAATAAGAAAACCCTGAATGTTTTTTTCTCACGTTATAAAATTTCCAAACATACAGAGAAGTTGAAGGAACTGAACAGTTAATAGTCGTATATCCCAACCTAGATTCTACCATTAACATTTAAATACACTTGCCTTATCACATGTGCCCTACTCAGTGACCCATTTTTTTAATGCATTTCAAAGTAAGTTGTAGATATCAGTACACTTCCCTGTAAATACTTCAGCATGCCTGTCATTAGCTAGAATCCCCTGAAAGATCTTAAGAGGAAAAGTGGCATAACGAGATTGTTTCTCAGGAAGATCGCTTAGCTGCAGGATGGGAATGCATTGGAGGGTGGTACGCACTTAGTGAATGTTTACTTTTAAGTGGTGTGGGTCTTTTTTGTTTGTTTTTGTTTTCTTTGAGACAGGATCTTGCTCTGTTGCCCAGGGAAGAGTGCAGTGGTGTCATCATAGCTAAGTGCAACCTCAAACCCCTCGGTTCAAGCAATTCTCCTACCTCAGCCTCCTGAGTAGCTGGGACTACAGGCGCTTGCCACCATATCCAGTTAACTTTTCTATTGTTTGTAGAACCAAAATCTAGCTCTTGCTCAGGCTGGTGTCAAACTCCTGGCCACAAGCAATCTTCCCTCCTTGGCCTCCTAAAGTATGAGGATTACAGGCATGAGCCAAGTGGTATGTTTATAGAGTGAGGAAAAGAGAACTGGGAGGAAGCCATGAGCTAATAAGCTTTTTGCTTAAAGACATAAAAAGAGAAAAATAGTCTAACAAATAATATGATTGGAAGATGTATATAACTCTATAACAAGACTGTATCTTTGCAAATACTTCAAATAAGATTCCTGGCAGTAGTAGGTAAAAAATGAGATTTTGTTTACAGAATCTTTGTCTTTGTTGGCCTTTTAGACATTTTATGAAATAGGTCTGTTTTTCAAATGTGTACATTTGCCATCAAGACAGATCTTGTCACAGTATGTTTAGGTGTAGAGAAAGTGATAGCTGCAGAAAATAGTTATTATAATTCAGGCTTAGAACTTAGGAAAAGAAATAGGCTTAAAATGTATATAAAATATGAATGTTCAATTTTCAACTAACTATAACTTCCAGGTGTTTAAAGTTCATAAATGTTAGAGGGAGAAGAATAGTTGATAGAAATTTTGCTCCCACAAAGATTTTGTTTCACTAAGCCGAAATACTCAAACATTTTGAGAGCCTTCTCTGTGCCAAGCACTGAGTCAGGTGGTTAGGATATTCTTGGAAGTAAGTTATCCTTCCATTTTTTCCTTATTTACTCTAAGAGGTAAGGGGAGTTGAGCTCTTGAGGAGGTTGACTTGTCTTCTTTTGGGAGGCTTGGGTTAGTCCATGTT
The DNA here is from genome assembly GCA_008750895.1 of Mirza zaza. NCBI lineage: Eukaryota > Metazoa > Chordata > Mammalia > Primates > Cheirogaleidae > Mirza > Mirza zaza. The sequence goes on along the minus strand of VSMD01095953.1, from coordinate 34,123 downwards.
ACCACTAATCTTTGTGTCTGTGGCCTTGGCCTCAGTTTCCTCATCTATAAGAAGAGGGGATTTCATTAGAGTTCCTTATAGCCCCCAAATGCTATAAGGAAGTATTTATGAAATGTTTTTTATTCCTAAGTGACCCCTTCTAATTTGTTATCAAAAATGAGAAATTCTGATATCACAGGGTGAAGAAAAAATCTTAAACTACCTTGCTTAACATATTTATTTGATTATACGCTCTTTTCTTTTTCAAATTTTATATTGTAAAGTTTATCTTAAAATACGTTTACAAGATCTAAATATTAAGAGATACAGCTATCATTATTTATTCCAACAGAGAAGAAATTATCAGTATACTAAAACAAACTTTACTCTCAGTACTTTGAGGTAGACTCAGAATAGGAACATATCCACCTATCACTCAGAGGAAGCCCGTAGAGAAGAAGGAATTAAATCATTTTTCTTTCTCTTCTGAAAAGAGCAGTGACCCCTAGAAGCAGAAATACCTTTTTCTTCAGTAAGTCATAATATAAAAAAATAAACAATTAGCACTGTTTTATATTAGGAATAGTTTGCTTTTGAGTTAAATTCATGTGAATTCAGATCCTGGCTCTGTCATTTCCTACCTGTGTGGTTTTTGGATAAGGTACTTAATTTTAACAGTTCTGAGCCCGAGTATCTTCATCTGCCAAATAGGAGTTAACCATCTTCCTTTAGGATTGTGGTTGTGTTAGAGTTAACTATTGGCAGGATGCACATGGTATGTACTCTGTTTGCTGCTGTGTGCCATTTGACTAGGGTATGGGCAAAGGGAGGTGAATTGTAGTCATTTAACTTTCATTGTATGGAAACATATTGACATACCTGAAATTCTATCCTTTTTCTGTCCTAGTTTTTTAGGCTTTTGCATTTCAAACCCATTAATACACAATAAAGTTTTGTTTGTTTTTTGGTTTTTGGTTTTTTTTTTTTTTTTTTTTTGAGACAGAGTCTCTCTTTGTTGCCCAGGCTAGAGTGAGTGCCGTGGCATCAGCAGCAACCTCAAACTCCTGGGCTCAAGTGATCCTCCTTCCTCAGCCTCCTGAGTAGCTGGGACTACAGGCATGCGCTGCCATCCCCGGCTAATTATATATATATATATATTTTTTAGTTGTCCAGCTAATTTGTTTCTGTTTTTAGTAGAGACGGGGTCTTGCTCTTGCTGAGGCTGGTCTCGAACTCCTGACCTTGAGCAGTCCACCTGCCTCGGCCTCCCAGAGTGCTAGGATGACAGGCGTGAGCCACCACGCCCGGCAGCCACACAATAAAGTTTTAAAATACTCCCAATAACCAGACAACATTTGTATCTTTCATTCAGGAATTTGTGAAACTCACATTATTTTTTGGATATAACTGAATTGATGGCACTTTTTGTTTGAGAGAAGATCTGTCACTGGCTGCTCTGTAGGAGGCTTATGAATATACATTTTGCTGTGAAAGGAAGAGAGTTAATAGGTGTATCTGTCACAGGTACTTTCTAAGGACTAGGGATGTATGCACCAGTGAACAAAACAGACAAAGATGTCTGTCCTTCTGGAGCTTGTGTTTGAGGATGTTGAAGACAAAGTAAAATACATATTATATAAGTTCAATGGAAAAAAATAAAACAAGAAGGAATAAGGAATGTTGGGAGGTTGCAATTTTAAGTGAGGTAGTTAGGGAGGCCTGAGGAGATGGTATTTGAGGGAAGGCAAGAAGTTTAGGCAACATGTAGATTTCTGAAGAGAGTGTGTTCCAAGTAGAGGGAATGGAGGATGTAAAGTCTTTAACGTTGGATTCTTAGATTAATAATTGCATAAGTGAATGTTTTGGGGGAAGTGGCAAGATAATATTGCTTTGGGTATATTGAAATGTGAGGTATTTATGGGACATCCAAGTAGTAATGATCAGTGGGCAGGAGAGGCTCAGCCTGGAAGGAAATCTATAGCTCACCAGATTATAGGTGGAATTGTAGTTATGGATTCGCAGATTGTCTGTGAATTACATACAGAGTGAGAAAAAGAGTAGGAACCCTGGGTAACACAAATGTTGGGTGGAGATAGTAGAGCAGCCTCAAAGACGACTTAGGACCAAATACCTCAGAGGTAGGTGGTAGGAGAGGGTGATGGTACTCAAGTTGTGGCAAGGCAGTCTTTTCTGACTTGTCTTCCTCTTCTGTCAACTCCTAACCAAATCAGTCATTGAGTGCAGCTGTCTCCCCTCGTCCCTGTACTTTAGTTCAGGCCTGCCTCATTTCTTGCTAGGATTCCAAAAATAGTCTGTTGTCTAGCTCCGTAATCCTAAACTTACTCCACACTTTTGCCATAGCAGTCTTTCTACCATACCAGAACTCTGCCAGTGGCTTCCCATCATCTTCAGGATGAAGCCTGACCTCCTCAGCCCTTCATGGGCTAGGATGCCCTTCATGATCTGGCCTCTTCTGTTTGTTTTCACCTTCTGCTTCCTTCCTTCTCACATCCTAAATTTCATGAATTCAAATTATTTGTCCTTTCTAAAAGGACACTTCTTTGCCTCCAGGTCTTTGTACATGCTTTCTGCACTCTCTGGAATGACTAGCTCTCTCCATGGTTCATTAACCCTGTAAGATTTGACTGAAGTGTTACCTTCTCTGCAAAGCCCTCTGACTTCCAAGCAAAACCAGGCTCTTCTTCCCTCTGTGCTGACTTCCCAATTTGTTACTCATCTCTGGTGTGGTCCCATGACAGTATCTTGAAAATTGTCTCCATTTTCCTTCTCCAATTTCCTTCTTCAACTCCTAAAGGACAGCAACTTTGGCATAGGGATCTTTGTTTCCTAGTGTTTGGCCTAGTGTAGTAAGTGTCTAATGCAGTGCTTCTCAAAGTGTGTTCCCTGTACCAGCAGCGTCAGCATCACTGGGAACTTGTTCGAAATGCAGATTTTCAGGCCCCAGCCCAGACTTACTGAATTAGAAACTCTCGAGTGGGGCCCAGCAATCTGTATTTTAACAAGTTCCCCAGGAGATTCTGATTCATGTTTGAGAACTGTTAATTAGTTCAGTGAAGTGAATGAATGACAACATTCACTGAGAGGACTCAACTCCTGTCTCATGATAAGAGGAGAACTCTTCCACTTATATTCAGTCCTTAGAAAATAACCATGCTCTATGATAGCTGCAAGAACTTAAAATAGTGAACATATGCAGTTAAGATTGACAATATTTTTGGCTGGGCGCGGTGGCTCACTCCTGTAATCCTAGCACTCTGGGAGGCGAGGCAGGCGGATTGCTCGAGGTCAGGAGTTTGAAACCAGCCTGAGCAAGAGCGAGACTCTGTCTCTACTATAAATAGAAAGAAATTAATTGGCCAACTAATATATATAGAAAAAATTAGCCGGGCGTGGTGGTGCATGCCTGTAGTCCCAGCTACTTGGGAGGCTGAGGCAACAGGATTGCTTGAGCCCAGGAGTTTGAGGTTGCTATGAGCTAGGCTGACACCATGGCACTCATTCTAGCCTGGGCAACAAAGTGAGACTCTGTCTCAAAAAAAAAAAAGGATTGACAATATTTTTGATGTCATAAGTGCAGGCTTAGAATATTTTCTGAGTCTGCTGACTTAAGCCTTTAAAGCTAGAGATTAGATAAACTGAAAGGAAGAGACACAATCTTATTACTTTAAAAATCACCCATAGCATCACTATCAAAGATAACCAAATGAGCAATGATTGTTTCTAGGTGATATTATGATTTTTTAAAAATTTTGCTTATGTTTGAGCTTTTCTACAAGTACGTATTTTTTATTCAGAAACTTTTATATTTAAGTAATTGGAAATACTTAAGATATAAATTGAAATAAATTCATCTGAATTTTTTGACCCTTATGAAGGTATCTTTTTACTTTCCTTTTTAAAATGACAAATAAAAATTGTATATATTTATTGTGTACAACGTGATGTTTTGAAATATGTATACATTGTGGAATGGTTCAATCTAGCTAGTACTTTTTCAATTTCTAACATTTAAAGTGGAAATTAAAGAAATAACATAAACCCTGGTCATATTAAATATAGTTTTACCTGACTACTGCCTATTTGAGTGGATCTATATATACTTTATAAAATACTTATTAAACATTGGACTGTTGATTAAAGCTTCAATTATAAGGCTGGGCACTAGGTTTTTACTTATAATGCATAACATTGTTTCTGTGGGATGATCAGAGTTCAGTTGGTATTATTTTAACTTACAGGACTTCTTTCTGGAAAGTATCTTGTCAAAAGTAAAGACTGCAAGAAATCTTGATTGTTTTCATTCTAGTTCTAGAACAGATTCAGTCTCCTTTTAAAAGAAAGTTTTCACAGATCTCCTCATATGGTGATTTAAGTTTTTTTCCCCCTTGAAGACAGAATCTCACTCTCTTGCCCCAGGCAGAGTGCAGTGGTGTTATCATAGTTCACAGCAGCCTCAAACTCCTGGCTCAAGCGATCCTCCTGCCTCAGCCTCCTGGATAGCTGGGACTGCAGGTGCACACCACCACGCCTGGCTAATGTTTTCTGTTTTTGATAGAGTTGGGCTTGTTCTTGCTCAGTCTGGTCTGGAACTCCTGACCTCAAGCAGGCCTCCCTTCTTGGCTTCTCAGAGTGCCAGGGTTACAGGTATGAGCCACTGCACCCCAGCCTAAATTATTTTTATTATAAAGTCTAATGCTCATGGCCACTGAGGTGAGTAGATATAATTTTTTTTTTTGCTTATAGTTCCCAAATAACTGTAAAAACCAAAATTTATAAATTAAATGTCATAAAAACTATGGAACTGATAAAATTCAAATTAGCAACATTAATATAAGACTGATGTTTTGGTGAAATTATATGCCAGTGTTGGGTTTAATAGTAGACAGAGGTATTTATGTATTTTACTTTTTACTGGTTATTATTTTCTATTTTAAGCATGACCAACATGGGATTCATTGTCATTATCGTAGATACTACTGTTTTTAATCTAATCTCATTTTGATGGGCCAGTTAATAGTATTGTAAAATTAGTACTGAAAAATACTCATTTAATGTCAAGGTTTTTTTTGGATAAAATTGTATATATTTATCATGTACAATATGATATTTTGAAATATGTATACACATTGTGGAATGGCTAAATCAAGCTAATTAACATGTATTACATACTCACATTGTTCATTTTTGTGGTGAGAACACTTAAAATCTCTCAGTATTTTTCAAGAATGCAATATATTGTTAACCATAGTCATGATGTTGTACAATAGATCTCTTGAATTTATCCCCCTATCTAACTGAAATTTTATAACCTATTACCATCATTTTCTGAACCCCCTGCTCTCTCTAGCTCCTGGTAATTACTCTTATACTATCTACTTCTATGAGATTAACTTTTTTAGATTCTACCTATGAGTAAGATCATGCAGTATTTGTCTTTCTGTGTCTGGTTTATTTTACTTAATGATTCATCCATGTTGTCAAAAATGATAGGATTTCCCAAACAGTATTCCATTTTGTATGTATACCGATTTTCTTTATTCATTCATCTGTTAGTGGACACTTAGGTTGATTCTATATCTTGACTGTTGTGAACAATGCTGCAGTGAACACAGGAGTGCAGGTATCTATTTAATATACCGATTTCATTTCCTTTGGATATCTTTTTTTTGTTTTAACCAAATCAGAACTTGACAATCAGCACAGTGTTCCTTTGGATATCTTAATGTCGAATTCTTTACTGCCTGTTAAGGCTACACTTATTGCTATGAAGGGTTGGAAAATGGTTTATACAAAAACAGTGTAGCCGGGTGCCATGGCGTGTGTCTGTAGTCTCAACTACTCAGGAGGCAGAGGCAGGAGGATTGCTTGAGCCCACCCAGTAGTTTCAAGCTAGCCTGGGCACCATAACAAGACACTGTCTCTTTAAAAAGAAAGAAGAACCAGTTTGCCCAGTAAAATTGAATATGGTATTGGCTGCTCTGGGAAACTTTGAGTTTGTCATGCCTGTGTGCCTGTTCTCTCCTCTGTTTTGCTCATATCATTTGGGCTCAACTTGGCACCAGTAGGATTATAAACACCAGTGCAGAGATGGACCCTGCAGTCAGAGTTGACAGCATTCAGATATAAAGATGGTCATTCAGAAGACATAAGACATATGTATATATTTTTATGAAATGAAACATGTATATGACATATATATATTTTTATGAAAATGAAAACAATTTTTAAATTCTTAGAGAGCTCATGGATCTCCAGGAATAAGTTGTTAGATCCAAGAAACTCAGTTTTTTTTTTTTTTTTGAGACAGAGTCTCACTTTGTTGTCCAGGCTGGAGTGAGTGCCGTGGCGTCAGCCTAGCTCACAGCAACCTCAAACTCCTGGGCTCAAGCAATCCTGCTGCCTCAACCTCCCAAGTAGCTGGGACTACAGGCATGTGCCACCATGCCCGGCTAATTTTTTCTGTATATATTAGTTGGCCAATTGATTTCTTTCTATTTATAGTAGAGATGGGGTCTCGCTCTTGCTCAGGCTGGTCTCGAACTCCTGAGCTCTAAACGATCCGCCCACCTCGGCCTCCCAGAGAGCTAGGATTACAGGCATGAGCCACCGCGCCCGGCCTCAAGAAACTCAGTTTTATATCTATAAATACTATTAATGCAATACTAAGTCTATGAAACAATAACATGTAGCATTTAAATATTCACAGTATAAAAAAGCCTCACCAAAACCTTAAATAGCTAGCCTAGTTTTAAATTTTTCTTTCTTTTTTTTTTGAGACAGAGTCACTCTGCTGCCTGGGCTAGAGTGCCGTGGCGTCAGCCTAGCTCACAGCAACCTCAAACTCCTGGGCTCAAGCGATCCTCCTGCCTCAGCCTCTCGAGTAGCTGGGACTACAGGCATGCGCCACCATGCCTGGCTAATTTTTTCTATATATATTTTTAGTTGTCCAGCTAATTTCTTTCTATTTTTTTAGTAGAGAAGGGGTCTCAGACGCTCTTGCTCAGGCTGGTCTCAAACTCCTGAGCTCAAACAATTCTCTCGCCTCAGCCTCCCAGAGTGCTAGGATTACAGGCGTGAGCCACCGCACCCAGCCTAAATTTTTTATACTTGTGCCAAGTTTAAATCACATGATTTCTTGTCATTAATGTTTGGAAATCTTTTTTTTTTTTTTTTTTTTCTGTCTCTTATACATTCCCTCTACCCTTTTTCTTGCCAGTTTACTATCCCTATCTTCTCCCTCTCTCTCCTGCTACATATTTCTTATGGCGTCGTGATTCTGGTGAGGGTCACAGTTCACTGTCCTGGTCAGTCTTGATGTATCATCCATCCTCCATGATTGGCCCATGGCTGAGAGCGCATGACTTAATACTAGGCCAATTAAGAGTCTTTATCTGCAATTCTTCATACTGAAAGCCAAGAGGGAGAGAGTCTTTTCTTCCTCATAGATTAAACTGAGATGGCATAAGAGTAGAGCTTCCTGAAGGTATGGGTGTCTCACTTCACCTCCCCATCCCCTGACAGTTACCCACAGAGGAAGCAATCTGTAATGGGATAGAACAAGACTTAACAAGAGGAGCATCGATACTGGGAGAGAGAATCCTGGTGGTGATGGAGTCTTCCTCTTCCATTCTGTAGCTGCCCGGTTATCGTCCATCAAATTATCTTTTTAGCTGAAGCTAGTTCCAGTAGGGTTTTTCACTTAGCACCAGAAAGCATCCTTAAATAGTCTATATTATAATTAAAAGACATATCCTTTTTTATATGTCTCTAGGTGAAGATGGAGCTGGAAAAACAAGTTTAATAAGGAAAATTCAGGGAATCGAGGAGTACAAGAAAGGAAGAGGATTGGAATATTTGTACTTAAATGTGCATGATGAAGACAGGGATGGTAAGTGTCATATATGTGTAACAGAAGTTTCCTGAAGTCTGTTCTTAAGTGCACTGCTTCTCACATTATTCTTTGACTTTTCACAGTGTGTCATCTTTTACTACAATATCATGCTGATTGGTAAATAGTTTTGTTTATGCATACTTTTATTAATTTGGGATTGGGATTCATACAGTGATATTCTTAAGCATTTTAGGGTATTCTAGAGTATAGACATAAGCCTTCTTGCCATCCTTAAAGAATCTCAGTTTTTCAGTTTATCCTCTCTCAAGTAGTGATTTTTGCTAACTTCCATTTCACTTTTTGATTTTCTGATAAAAATGTGATCTATTCAGCTTTTTCCATTTGGTAAGCCGTTTTTTTCTTATATAGATCACTTGCCTCTCATTTTTGCATATAATATCTTGTGTATGCATCGCTATATCTGCTTAGGGTAAAATTATAAACATGTTATCCAGTTTCTGGTTTCAGATTAAGAAATATGAAGTAGAAGATGCTGGTACTTTTGTTGGCAGTCAAGTCATTTTAGGCTCTTACTAAATTGGTAGATGTGACCTAAATAGTTGAACTTTGTCAAAGCCAGATATCTCCTATTGAGACAAACTAAAATACCAGATAGTTTTGTTTGTTGGATAATGAAATGACTTAACCTTGTTGCCTTGGTAACTTTCTTTTTTGTTGTAGATCAAACAAGATGTAATGTGTGGATCTTAGATGGAGACCTATATCACAAAGGCCTCCTTAAATTTTCACTGGATGCCATCTCCCTGAAGGACACTCTAGTTATGCTTGTTGTTGATATGTCAAAGCCTTGGACTGCTTTGGATTCTTTACAGAAATGGGCAAGTGTTGTTAGAGAACATGTTGACAAATTGAAAATCCCTCCTGAAGAGATGAAAGAAATGGAGCAAAAGTGTGAGTAGTCTAGAAATTATTAATATAGGTTTCACATACAAAATATCTTGGCTGACTTTAATAATTATTAGGAATTTTTGACATGAAATATGTTTAATGAAAGAACCATTAATGTGACTGTTGTTTTTGAAATTCAGTTTGAGTGACATGCTAGGTTTTAATATACTTTCATATTACAAACCTACACATAAGGGTAAACTCTTTTGTAGACATACCTTTTCTCCTTGCCAAAAGGCTGTGTGTGTTCATTTTGGAAAGCAGTTTTTCAAGGTGAAAAAAACTTGAGTCTTTCTGTAGCTGCTTATTTTCAGCAGTTTCATTTCTTGATTAGTAGAATAATCTCAACAACCTTATCAAAATGAAATATGCCTGAAAAGATGTTAACAACATAAATATAAAGATGATAAGCTGGTTTTATGATTTACAAACTACACAGTATATTTTATACATGCCCATGTGAATTGGAAAGTTTCATGGGAATTATTGAAATGATGTGGATCACTTATAACAGGTTGTAAGCCAGTGACATTTCTTAATTTCACTGAGAGCTCTTCATTTGCCAGCATTATACTTTGCATAAGAAAAGACATAGATGAAATGCTTTGTTGTTAGCTGGTAATAACTTTCAAGGGGAAATTGACAGCTTAGTGGAATTTATATGTAAGGAACCAGTAAAAACTTAAGAGAATGTATGTCCTAAATCATTGAAAAAGATGTCTGGGGGAGGGAGAGGGAAAAGAAAAAGAAAAAAAAATTAGAAAAAGATGTCTAAATGCTTTTGATCTATGTATTTTTTCCTTGCCGGCCATCGCCTGTGGTCTAAATTTATACTAAAGCAGTTATTCTTAACGTGTGGTTCCTGGACCAACAGCATCATTATCAGTCAGTACAGCTGGGAACTTGTCAAAAATACATATTTTCACTCCCCACCCAGATTACTGAATCAGAGGGTGGAGCCAGTAATCTGTGATTTAACAAGCCCTCTGGGTGATTCAGGTGTATGATAAAATATGACAGCTACTGTTAGATTTCAGCCTCTAATCTTAAGGGTGGTAGCCACCGGAGCTGCTGAGGGTACATGTGTGCCCCTTTGTTCTTGGAGGAACCGCACTCAACTGTTTAGGATTCTCTCTTCCTTGACTCCATGTATAAAATTAGAATAGCTTTCCTTCATATGAGTCAGTCTTCATGATCCAAAGAAGAATTGGCTCATAATTACTTTTTAAAAAAATAAATAACTTTTTTTCTAATTAAGTAATATACACCTTTGTTTTTAAAAATTGAAAATATACTTTAGTGTATTTTTCCCAGTATTTTTTTTATTATTATTTCTAAGCTGGAATCATACTTTGGTTTTTTTTCTTTCTCTCTCTTTTTTTTTTTTTTTTTGAGACAGAATCTCACTTTGTTACCTGGCTAGAGTGCCATGGTGTCAGCCTAACTCACAGCAACCTCAAACTTCTGAGCTCAAGCAATCCTTCTTCCTCAGCCTCCTGAGTAGCTGGGACTACAGGCATGTGCCACCATGCCCGGCTAATTTTTTCTATATATTTTTAGTTGGCCAATTAATTTCTTTCTATTTTTTAGTAGAGACAGGATCTCACTCTTGCTCAGGCTGGTCTCGAACTCCTGAGCTCAAACGATTCACCCACCTAAGCCTCCCAGAGTGCTAGGATTACAGACATGAGCCACCACACCTGGCCCTCACATGCCATTTTAATCCTATGCTGTGGACATAGAATTTCAGATAACATTTTAGTTTGTTTTCAGATTTGTTGTTTTCTTTTAAACATGAAAAATAGTATTATATGTAAATCTCTGCATGTGTGCATCCCTGATTTTGTCCTTGAGAATTCCTATAAGGGTAATTACTGAGTCACAATGAATAAATATTTTTAATGCTTTTGGTACGTTGCATTTGCTTTTTCTTTTTTAGTGATAATTTTGACAATCTTGCAAATCACTTCTAAAAATTTATCAACATTGGCATTCTCTCATTAAGTTGTACTAGTTTTACAGAATGAACATGGCCCAAGATTGAGCCTAGGTAAAAAGAAGACCTGAGTAAAGAGTTTAGAGAAAGGAATTTAGTATTAGAAAGTTTTCTAGGAGTGTCTTTAAATTGTGGGATTTTTTTGCCCTTTTTAAAATTATTATTCCTTCAATGCCCTTTGTGAATTAGAGAGAGTAGAGACAAAGCTATTACAGATTGTGACTTGCCCAAAATATTTTGCATAGACTGAACCAGATCTAAATTCTGCCTGATAATTATTAATGTGGGTCCAATGTTTGAATATTGTTTGAAATAAATTTCTCAGATTTTTTTCTTCTTTACACAAGACTAAGTATAAACTCAAGAAAATATATATTTAGATTATGGCAGAAAAAGCTACCTGCTGAAATAAAGCAATTTGTAAACTGTGTTTACTTTAATTTTCAGTGATTAGAGACTTCCAAGAATATGTAGAGCCAGGAGAAGACTTCCCAGCTTCTCCACAGAGAAGAAATACCACATCACAGGAAGACAAAGATGACAGTGTAGTTTTACCTCTGGGTGCGGATACTCTCACACATAACTTGGGCATTCCAGTACTAGTAGTTTGCACAAAGGTTAGTTTGCTTCTTAGATATTCTGCTACTTACGTTCGCCAAGGAAGAACAACTTTTGTTTTCCAGGTTTTTTTGGAGTTAACACATTAGTTTTCCTAGATAATTTTTGTTAACAAATAGAAATAATAGTTTAAAATAACAAATGATAGTCACATGTTGGTTTTATGATTGTAATCATAGTTTCCTTGAAGGAAAATGTATCACATATTCTATTTGTGGTTAAATTTCATTTTCATATCCAATTAAACTTCATTGTACCATCAGTTCAGTAGAAATAAGTTCAGTAGAAATAAGTAAAATGACAGTTTATTAATTTTTATAAAATGAAATATTTCTCAATGTTAAATTTTGATATATTAATTTCTTAATACCCAATTATGTACCTAAAATTAAATAGACTTTTTAACACATTAACTGCCATGTGAGTTGTATTTAACACATGGTAGATTTGAGCCTGGGGCCTCATGAAGTAAAACCCTGCAGTTGGTTCGTGAAAATCCTGTTGATGTTCTTGTTGTTACAATTAATATTGACAATTTAATTCTAAAAATGTGGATCACATTGCATATAACTCACACAAAACAATCGAAAATAAATTTTTCATTAAATTAGGAAGGATCATTTTGTTTTCAAAGTTTTTATTCTATTTTTGTAATAAAACACTGTGACCCCAAGGAAAAAGTTTTTTTTCTAGGGTGGCAGTCAATGTGTTAAAACACCTCCCAGCACTCATTATGTAAAGTTGATGTGCTGTTATTAAGGATTTATTTATTTATTTATTTATTTATTAAAGGGGCTTCGATAGGATCGATATCATCAAAATTCTGTTAACTTAGTTCTTTCACTGTATACATTTTATAATAAAATCAAATTTCCTTTAAAAATAATTCATAGATACAAGTTCTTCTCCCCATGTGGTCCCAAGTAGTATGTTTTTACTGTTGGTAAGTCATGGAATAGTTAAGAAAATGACAGAAGATAAATTTTTTATTATTATTATTATATATTTTTTTATTTCGGCATATGATGGGGATACAGATTTTAAGGTTTCAATAAATGCCCTTTCCCCCCTCCCCCCCACAAGTCTGAGTCTTCAGCATGACCATCCCCCAGACGGTGCACTTCTCATTATTTATGTATATACCCACCCACCCACCGCCCCGTCCCCCTGCCCAATACCCTATTACTGTAGTACCTATGTGTCCACTTAGGTGCTGCTCATTTAATACCAGTTTGCTGGTGAGTGTATGTGGTTCTTGTTTTTCCATTCTTGGGATACTTCACTTAGTAGTATGGGTTCCAGCTCTAACCAGGAAAATATAAGATGTGCTATATAACCATTGTTTCTTAGAGCTGAATAGTACTCCGATAAATTTTTTTGAAACCTAAAATTACTAATGTTTTTTGTAACATGTAAAATTTGCACATATAATTAAAGGAGAGCACAGAATTTATTCATCATAGGAATAAAATAGATAAAAAAATTTTAAACCTAGCTTAGGTTTTACTTTAAATGTTACAAAAATTATCAATAACAAAGGAATATTAGTGGCAGGATTTAAAATAATTAAGTTAAAGTCTACTATCTGTTTTTCAAATGGTGATTCTGCTGTAGTTAATTGTTACTTATACCTTTTCTATAAAACAATTATTTAAAAGCTCACACTGGAATCCTTGTTGTGTGGTTTGTTTTTGTTTTGTTTTATTTGGCAAAGAGCTGTTTATTGGCAGATGTTTCCCTGTTTTATACCACCACAGCTTGCCTTGTAAAAAGCGGCCTTATTTTCCAAAGGAAAAATGTTAAGCTTAAAGAGTCCTGAATCAGTATCAAATGAGTCATAGATTCATAGAATTTTCAAGCCAGAAAGATCATCTACTGTATTTCATAAAATGAGATGTACTTCAGTTTATGAGCTTTTAAAATGTGTAGGGGCATGGGAGAATGTGTATCTAGTGGAGGAAGTATAGTGGTTCAATTCCATCAGTTTAAATACTCTGGAAACGGAGATTCAGGACAACTAACTTTCTTGCCTTAAGTCCAAATTCTTTGATTTCAGTTAAAATCTCTTTACTAAACTATATATACTTCACTGAAAGTACCATTAAGTCAACACTATAATAATTACAAGTATTTTTAATCATTTGAAATATCACTCTCAGTATTGTGTAAAATGGGCAAATCAAGTGCTCATCATAATTATACAAGGAGCCTCTGTTCTATTATATATATATATGTGTATATATATATATATCCATGCAGCAAAAAAAATTACATATCACATTTGACCCCAAACTAATATTAGGTATAATGAAGATTACGAAATGTTTGTTTATTTTTATATTTCACACCTTTTATTTGGAATAGTTTTAGTGAAATTATTTGAATGTCAACAATGTTTGAACATGCCTTCTTTGTATTTTCCATAATATTTTCTTGTAGGTAGCAAGCAGAATTCAGAATTGTTTCATTGATTGTATAGGTGGCATTTCAGAAATCACCTGTAATTCCCTTATTTTGTGATGAGGTTGTAGTAGAGTGAATAAAAGCACCAGAAAAGAAATGAAGATCAATTGGAATCAATAGAGACTCCCTGCATATACAGAAGTGTTTTTATAGAACTAGAATATATTTTAGATCTTTTTTCCTAGAACATAAGTAGATGTATGAGCAAGTATGACCATTTAGGATAAACTTGGCTTGTTATTCTTTATTCCTTTATGTACTAAAACTTTCTCTGGTGTTCTAACCATATTAAATATAATGTAGAAGTCAGTACTTTTTCTAAAGAAATTAAAATTATTCATTATTTTAAAAGTCTCTAGAGTAGTTGATACTCTGATTCTTGCTTAGTCACTGTATCAGAGTAGTAGTTTTGTGATGTTCTCCCATCTAAAATTGAAGTTTGAATTATTATATTTAGTTCTGATTTTTTAAAGTTAATGTTGTATTATTTTAACTCAACAGTGTGATGCCATTAGTGTTTTGGAGAAAGAACATGACTACAGGGATGAACATTTTGATTTTATTCAGTCACATATCCGGAAGTTTTGTTTACAGTGTATCCTTTTAATATATTTATTGATGCAATGTGCCTTGTTTTTATTTTTTTTTAAGTAAAAGAATTAAACTGATGGGTTTATTCTGTAAACATTTTTCCTTCTGCCTCTGGTTGGAAATTCTATTTTAATCCGCAAATCATTGGTATCTGGCTATTTTGAGATAAAAAGCAAACATTGAAATACATAACATTGATTTGCTTTGTTTAAGTACTATGCTTAAGAAAAATAAGTATTGATTGTACATGGAAAATTCTAATGGTTTGTCTTGAACATATCTGATTAATAACCTATTCAGATATTGGTGGTAAGTCGTAGGTAAATCTTTAGTCTTGTGTATTTTCATTTTTAATTTGTTTACTATGCTGTTGTCTTCTCCGTATGTAGCCTAACACAGTGGTTTCAGAATCTGGCTGTGCCTGTCTAATACCTATTAGATTGGAACATTCCAAGGTGAGGCTGTAGAATCTGTACTTTAAAAAGCTTACATGGGTTATTTTGATAAACGTAGGGTTGGAAAACCTTCTTGTCTTATCTAAATTGTAAGGATTAGGTGAGACAATAATATGTATAACTAAAAGAGGGAGAAAATGAAGATTTTAAGTGAATGCTTTTAAAAGAATTTACAGTTGAAAACTTACTCCCGCTTTAAGTACACCCACCCTCTTGGATCAAATACTTTGCAGTTATGTTCTCCATATACAGTTTTTGAGTATGAAAGGTAATGAAATGATATTAGGAGTAGATAGTAGTAAGTGGTACACACATGTTTTTAGTGTCTGCAATTTACAAATTATTCTCACTAATGGGCATTTAATTTAAAGACCCACTTATAGGAACCCTAGCTGAATAAGATTATTGCTAATTTCCGTTTCCCTCTTTTCCTTCAGTTCTTTCTCCTCTTCATGGGCCTTTGTCTCCTCATGTCACCTAAGCTGAGGGTTGAGTTAAAGGGCACTTGTCTACATAGTGTCTTAAAAAGAAAACAAAAGTGTTACAGCTCTTTTAGAATTTGTCTAGCAAGTTCCCCCCAAAAAGAAAAACAGAAAGTGTTTGTTTCGATTGAAGTGTTGTCTATAGCCTTTTTTTGTTATCTTTGAAGATTAGAAAATTTAATAACAGTTTCTTTAAACATTATTTAATGTTGTCCTTAAATGTAAATATAGAGATATAATCAGGAAGGAAGCTGTCCACTAAAATAGAGACCTTTATAGGCAGTTTATTTTAAAAGAATACAAAATGTGAGCTGTTATTTGAAGATGAGGTATGTGTTTATCAGTGAGTGAGGTGACAGTTTAAAATCATCTTTATGTAAAAGTTGTTAAGGCTGGGCACGGTGGCTCATGCCTATAATCCCAGCACTTTGGGAGGCTGAGGCAGGAGGGTCACTTGAGCCCAGGAGTTTGAGACCATCCTAGGCACCATAGTGAGACCCTGTTTCTACAAAAAGTAAAAAAGATTAGCTAGGTGTGGTGGCGTGTACCTATAGCCAGCTACATGAGAGAATTGTTTGAGCCCAGGAATTGAAGGCTGCAGTGAGCTGTGACGATGATATTGCAGTCCAGCCTGGGTGACAGCAAGATCCCGTTTCTACCAAAATAATAATAATAATAATACTTTTAATTGCAATGTAAATTTTTCAGTTATAGAAATCTTCTAAATGATTATAAATTGGTTATTATAGAGAAGATCATTAATGCAGAGTTCACACAATTAAACATTTGTTTAAGATTATTTCTACCAAGTGAAATTTCATACCAAATTAAGTTGTATTTAGCAACATTACTTTTAGATTTATAAGCCTCGGGCCATGTCCTAGAAAATATGAGTATCGCAGTCAAGCAGTAAGACACTCTCCCAGCATTTCTTCGTAGCCTCAGTCACCATCTCTCTTGGGGACACAATGGTGAATGCTAGAGCACAGTCCTAAAGGGTGATCATAGAATTTCTAATGGACACTCTGAACACATCTTATGTCAGTCACATTGCCCCTTCTACAGGCCTCTTGCTCTTTTGATCTACCATGTCTTTTGGATAAAAGGTGAAAGTTAGAAACTGCTTCAATTAATACATCCTCACGTGTTATTTCAAGTTTCGATCATGAAATCTACTTTTGCCTTGAGTCATGCCTGAAAGCCTCCAGATAATTCTGTCTGGTTCACCTTCTCTCAATAATAGGTCTTTTGTGGCCTCTCCAGTAAGTCTCCTGAGCTTTGTCTATGAAGTCTTAATTCCTGGGATTGATAAAAAAAAATTCCTGAGATTAATAAAAAAACAAGAGAAAGTAGTGCAAATTATTTTTGTTGAAAAGGTACAAACAAAGCAGTTGTTAATAAAATCTCCACTTTCATGAAGTTTAGGAAGGTTAAAAACAAAAACAAAAAAATTGCCTTTTCATGTGCTTTAAATATAGAGGCAGTAGTGGTGTTAGTATTACTAAATTTACTCTTGGTTTGAGGAGATATCTACCCTCCTAAATTCAGTCGATTATGCAAAGTTTTTTTTTATTTGTACGTTAGCCCATGTTTCTACTTTTGAAATTCTTATTTACTGTATAATATACCTTTGCAAGTTACTTTTGAGACTAATATATATATATAGATGTAAATGATAAGCTGAGAACACAGAATTTTATGATACCTGTTCATGGAATTTGCCCAAAATTTTCTTTAATGATATTATTCAGATGGTGCAGCACTTATTTACACTTCAGTAAAAGAAAACAAAAATATAGACTTAGTATATAAATACATTGTTCAGAAACTATATGGATTTCCCTATAAGATTCCTGCTGTTGTTGTGGAAAAGGATGCAGTATTTATGTAAGTAGACTTTTAAATATATTATTTTGTTATGTATTGTTGCTACTGTTTAATCATCATTTTCAGTTTTGAGATGGGACCAATAAACCTTTCCATGACAAATAGATGAAAATCTGTTACTAGATTGTTGTATTTTTTTTTTAAATATTATATTAATTTTATTTATAATTTTTTTAAACTTTTTTTTTCCATGAGTTCTGATGTTCAATAGATTGTTGTATTTATTACCTGCCTTGGTCTATTTGTCATTGCCTATGAGATTTGCTGCTGGCCTGAGCCCTTTTTGAAAGGCCTTTGCCATTATAGCTAAACTCTCTAATGGGTGCATATATTAATGTATTGTATCTAGTTATTCTTTAATTGATCGATACATAAATGACTCAATATGTGATCTAGACATGCTTTTGAAAAGTTCCCTGAATAAAATTGGGAGATAATAATTACTTCCCACACCAAGAAAAAACTGTAATGGACATTTTTTAAGATCAGGAATGTTTATAATCATTTTAAGTAGAAATTATTAAAACATAACTTGGACATTATAATAAAAAGCTAATTAGTTTTCCTTAATTGGTCAAATTGACATCATAAAATATTCCTTTTACATGATTATGTGTTAAATGAAAAAATGACTATATAAATGCTTGAGAATTCATCATATGCATTTCTTTCCAGTCCAGCAGGGTGGGATAATGATAAGAAAATAGGAATATTACATGAAAATTTTCAAACACTAAAAGCAGAAGATAATTTTGAAGACATCATAACTAAACCTCCTGTCCGAAAGGTAACAGTTTTAAGTAGTTTCAGTATTTAGGCTTTTAAACTGGAGGGTAATTCCACAACTTTAAGATTGTAGGTAGAAAGGTAAGGATACTCTTTTCTATGGGAGACGGGGAGTTCTAAGTGTAATTTGGCTTTTTCTAATGTACAATTCACATAATGATTTGTTTTAGCAAAATATAAATCAACTAGTTACTCAATCTTAGCCTTTGGTATATCTGTATTAGCAAGTATTAGTACAGAATCCGTATTCTGATATAGTGCCTTGGAAATCATGGATTGGCCTGAGTGTGTATGTTGAACAGTTTGGGTAGAAGTTGTGAAATTTCTAACGTAAATCTCTACCAAAAGCCACAAAAAATATTGTTGGAATAATTTTCTTAGTTCTACCTATTGAGGCAGATCTTGGATCTTCTCTACAGGTATTAGTTATCCACTTTAGTACACAGCTATCCAAGAGCTTCCAGTTTTCTATATTCAATTTTAGTCTTGACTGTAGCATGTCATTCTATAACTATTAAATCATGTTAAGCAGTATGTGATGTTCTATGTTAGATGTGTAGATGTTTCTAAAAAGTTGTATAAAAATGAATGTTTCCATATATAGATTGAGTATTCCTAATCTGAAATCCGAAATGCTCCAGAGCCTGAAGCCTTTTGATATGGTGCTCAAAGGAAATGCTTATTGGAGCATTTTGGATTTTCAGATTAGGAATGCTGAACTGGGAAGTTTAATGCAAATATTCTGAAATCCAAAACACTTCTGGTCCCAAGCATTTCAGATAAGGGATATTCAACCTATAGTACTTCTCACTGGCTTGCTTTTAATTTGGACATGTATTTCAGGAAAAAATAATTTTGATTTAACATATATTGAGTCTTAAGAATCTAAACATTCACAGTATAAAGCATTCATCTTCTGTTTGTGGGTTAGTAGTAATAAGTAAGGTTAAATGAAAAATTAGTTGATGTGATATTTGGTTGGGTTGTCTATTAAAGGAAATACACATAGGAAAACAAAACAGCAAAAATGTTTCCCAACAAAATGCTTTCTTTAAGTTTTTTTTTCTTTTATTCATTCCACAAATATTTATTGAGCACTAAATCAGACACCGTTTAGGTGGTAGGTGCTAAATAGGAAGGAGGGTGATGCAAATGATAAAGCAATACAGAAACCATCTGCCAAGTGGTAATGAGTGCTATTGAAGTAAAGCAGGAAGTGGAGAGAGAGAGGGAAAGGACTGGGCCTGGAGGAATTCTGTTTTAGGTGGAGGGAAGGTCTCTGGTAAGAGGGGAGAATGTTGAAGGCCAGGGAACCGAAAGTACACATACCCTGAGACAGGAACATGTGAGGAAGGCAGAGAGGCTGGAAAGAGCTGTGCAGAGGGCCGAAGTGGTAGGAGATGAGAGGCAGAGTTCAGTTATTGTGGGGCCATTAAGGTTGCAGTAAGAACTTTGGATTTCATTCTGAGTTAGATGGAAAGTAATTGGATGGCTGGACGTGGTGGCTCACACCTGTAATCCCAGCATTCTGGGAGGCTGAGGTGGGTGGATTGTTTAAGCTCAGGAGTTCGAGACCGGCCTGAGCAAGAACGAGAGCCCGTCTCTACTAAAAATAGAAAGAAATTAATGGGCCAACTAAAAATATAGAAAAAATATGGCGCATGCCTGTAGTCCCAGCTACCCTGGAGGCTGAGGCAGGGGGGGATTGCTTGAGCCCAGGAGTTTGAGGTTGCTGTGAGTTAGTCTGATGCCATGGCACTCTAACCTGGGCAAGAGTGAGACTCTGTCTCAAAACACAAAAAAAGAGAAAAGTAATTGGAGAGTTTGAGCAGAGGAATGATACAATCTGACAACCTTTTAAAAGGGTCACTCTGGCTCCAGGAAAGAACATAGACTCAGTGTGTGTGGTATAGCAAGAGTAAAAGCAGGAAACTTGCAATTCCTTTTCTTAATTATTCAGGTGATAGAAGAGCCATTATATTTTTATTTCAGGAAAACCAGGAACAAGTTTCATTTCACTCAACTGGGATATTACTCGCCCTTTCAAAACACCAACCTCTTGTTGAGCAAATTTTGTTAACATGATTAATATGCTTGTGGCTCTAGGGTTGTGCTGTTCAGTAGAGTAGCCACTGGCCACATATGGCTTTTAAATGTAAAGTAAATTAAAATAAATTTAAATATAAGTTGCTCTGTCACATTAGCCACATCTCAAGTGCTCGATAGCCACTGGTGGCTAGTGGCTACTGTATTAAACAGTACAGATACAGAACAATTACATCATTGTAGGTAGTAATGGACAGCTCTACTATAAGGCTTGGGTAGAGCAGTTCATTCATGTAAATATAAATATAGATTATGTTTATATTCATGAATTATTTTTTAATTAGTCTAATCTAAAGAGTAAGTTATCAAGAGTGTTGGCATAATATATTAAATTTGCTTACTTCATGCATTGCTCATTTCAGTTTGTGCATGAGAAGGAAATTATGGCAGAAGATGACCAGGTGTTTCTTATGAAGCTTCAGGTATGAAATTACATCAGAAACAGATTTAATATGGTTAACGGGTAAACTGTGTTCTTATATATTTTTTTCTTTAAAAGTACAGCAGTACATGCTGCAAATGTCTAAACTAGGATTCTTTTGTTTCTTTTTAGTCCCTTTTAGCAAAGCAACCACCAACTGCAGCTGGAAGGCCTGTGGTCAGTATTACAGATTTTGATAAAATTATTAAAATATAGTATATACTGTTCTTTTTAAAAAATCATTACATATCTCACATGGATGTGCTTTGATATAAACTTGAATTCAGAATTCTTCTGGAATTTGTGAGATTTTAAAAGAAACTTCACTTCTAGAATATTTATATCACATAAAGATCTATTTTGCAGTGTTTGTTGTGTGTTGGTGACTGTACTGAGTCATTTATGTGTGTCATTTTACATATCCTCATGACAGCAGTATGAGACAAGTACTTTTAT
>VSMD01095953.1:0-13045 GCA_008750895.1 Mirza zaza | reverse complement strand
AGCCCCATTTTGCAGATGGGGAAATGAGGGCTTTAGCAAGGATGTTGTGGCTTGCCTGAGGTTATATAGCTAGTAGGATACAAATCCAGATTGGAACCCAAATCTGACTCCCAAGCTTATACTCATAACTATACCTCATTATTCAATAAGTTCTTCCTTTTCTATTGAAGGAAAAAGTAGTAGTCATTTTTTTTTAAATTTATTTGTATTTTTAAGAGCTGAGTTGTGACTATTCACATTTCACAGGCGTGATCATAGTGCATTGATTGCTTCCTCAAACTCCTAGGCTCAAGCGATCATTGTACCTTAGCTTCCTGAGTACCTGGGATTATGGATGCATGCCACTGTACCTAGCTATTGAAAGAAAAATTAGTATTCCTACAATCGGCATTAGAAGTAAAAAGAAAAATTAGTATTCTAAAGTATGATGGTGACCAGGCTCAGTGGCTCACACCTGTGATCCTAGCACTTTGGGAAGCCAAGGCAGGGGAATCGCTTGAGGTCAGGAGTTATAGACCAGCCTGAACAAGAGCAAGACCTCATCTCTACAGAATATAGAAAAATTTAGCCTGGTGTGGTGGCTTGCAGCCCATAGCCCCAGCCACTTGGGAGGCTGAGACAGGAGTATCACGTGAGCCCTTGAGCCCAGGAGTTTGAGGTTATTGTGAGTTATGATGATGCCACGGCACTCTAGCCCAACAACAGAGTGAGACCCTGTCTCAAAAACAAAACAAAACAAAAAAATGTGACGGGCTGGGCTTCTGATATTTTCTAATAATAAAGAGGATTACTAACAATTTTGTCACTGGCTTGCAGTGTAAAAGTACCAGTAAAATTAGATGGGGGATAATTGTAAAGTAATTCCTTTTCATAATATTAACTTTTGTGATGGTGAAAGTTTAGTGTTTTTATAATTGAGGTTTTCTTTATTTTTACATAGGATGCCTCACCAAGAGTTCCAGGAGGCTCCCCTCGAACACCAAACAGATCTGTGTCATCCAATGTTGCCAGTGTGTCACCCATCCCTGCTGGGTCAAAAAAAATTGATCCAAACATGAAAGGTACCTCCCTCCCTCCCTATCCTTCTCCGTGTGTGTGTGTGTGTGTGTGTGTGTGTGTGTGTGTGTGTGTGTGTGTGTGTGTGTGTGTGTGTCTGTCTGTCTGTCTGTCTGTGTATGTGTATGTCTGTCTCTCTCTCTCTCCTTCTCCCCTCCCCCTCCCTACTCACCCCTCAGGAAAACAGCACAGTACATTGGTTTTACAATGGAAAGAAATCTACCTAGAATTCCACCTTTTACCATTACTATTTTCATTTTTGTGTAATACCTTTTAAGCTTTGTCTCTAGAGACATAATCTCACAGTTAATCATATTGTAAACCATGTTACAGTGTATTCTTAATGTATCATCATTTCCATGATGAAAGTTTTGTTATATTTAGTCATTCTCCTATGTTAGATCATTGAAGAAATTCATATTTGTACTATAATAGGTAACCTGCAATTAACATGATAAAACTGCATGTGTAGGCCGGGCGCGGTGGCTCACGCCTGTAATCCTAGCACTCTGGGAGGCCGAGGTGGGAGGATTGCTCGAGGTCAGGAGTTCGAAACCAGCCTGAGCAAGAGCAAGATCCCGTCTCTACTATAAATAGAAAGAAATTAATTGGCCAGCTAATATATATAGAAAAAATTAGCTGGGTATGGTGGTGCATGCCTATAGTCCCAGCTACTCGGGAAGCTGAGGCAGTAGGATGGCTTGAGCCCAGGAGTTTGAGGTTGCTGTGAGCTAGGCTGATCCCATGGCACTCACTGTAGCCTGGACAACAAAGCGAGACTCTGTGTAAAAAAAAAAAAAAAAACTGCATGTGTAATAGTTATTTCTGCAGTAATAATTGTCATGGTGGGATTAGTGGGTCAAAGAGTTTGTACATTTTTATGCCTTTTAATAATGCGTTTTTCAAATAGATTGTTCAACTTTACATGTTATCAACATTGAGTTTTGAAAATTTACCACAGCCCAATTAGCATTCTTTAAATATTAAGAAGGACTTTTTCCATAACATTTCCCTTTTATTTATGTTCTTCTCTTGTGAATTGTCTATTGCTATCCTTTGCCCATTTGTCTCTGAGAACTTTTACTCGTTTTCATGTAGGATTAGGTAACTTATTGTAATACTTCAGGCAACTATTTCTCAACAGTTCTATTTTTAAAGAACTTTCAAAAGGGAGATATACATTAGCATCTAACCTCTTTTTGTTTAAAAGGCTTTTGGCCTTTTAAAAATAACATTCTAGGCCGGGCGCGGTGGCTCAAGCCTGTAATCCTAGCTCTCTGGGAGGCCGAGGTGGGCGGGTCATTTGAGCTCAGGAGTTCGAGACCAGCCTGAGCAAGAGCAAGACCCCGTCTCTACTATAAACAGAAAGAAATTAATTGGCCAACTAATATACATAGAAAAAATTAGCCGGGCATGGTGGCACATGCCTGTAGTCCCAGCTACTTGGGAGGCTGAGGCAGCAGGATGGCTTGAGCCCAGGAGTTTGAGGTTGCTGTGAGCTAGGCTGACGCCACGGCACTCACTCTAGACTGGGCAATAAAGTGAGACTCTGTCTCAAAAAAATAAAAAAATAAAAATAACATTCTAATTTTTAGATAAATTTTATACTTTTGAAGTTTACTTGTTTTATATATGAAAAGAATAGTTAGCCTCAAAAGATTAAACGACTTAAATTTGAAATTTATAGCTCTTAAATTTTATTATTTGTTTTCTATGTGTGATTTACTATAATAATAATTTGTGGGAAAACCTAATGTTTTGAGTAAAAGTTTTTTGTTTTTTTTTATAGCTGGAGCTACAAGTGAAGGCGTCCTGGCAAATTTCTTCAACAGTTTGTTGAGTAAAAAGACTGGCTCTCCAGGAGGCCCTGGTGTTGGTGGTGGTAGCCCTGGAGGCGGGGCTGGAGGTGGAAGCAGTGGTTTACCACCATCTGCCAAAAAGTCAGGTACAGTTACCCGGAGCAAGTCACTTTTCTTAAAAAACAGCTTTATTGAGATATAATTTACATACCATTTAAAGTGTATAAGTCAGTGGTTTTAACATCCTTACGGAGTTACGCAGACCATCACCATAATCTAAATTTAGAACATTTTTATCTCCCCCAAAAGAAACCTTGAACCCGGCCAGGCCAGGCGTGGTGGCTCACGCCTTGTAATCCTAGCACTTGGGAGGTCAAGGCAGGCGGATCACTTGAGGTCAGGAGTTTGAAACCAGCCTGAGCAAGAGCAAGATCCCGTCTCTACTATAAATATAAAGAAAATTAATTGGCCAACTAATATATATAGAAAAAATTAGCCAGGCATGGTGGTGCATGCCTGTAGTCCCAGCTACTCGGGAGGCTGAGGCAGCAGGATTGCTTGAGCCCAGGAGTTTGAGGTTGCTGTGAGCTAGGCTGACGCCACGGCACTCACTCTAGCCTGGGCAACAAAGCAAGACTCTGTCTCAAAAAAAAAAAAAAGAAAGAAAGAAAGAAACCTTGAACCCTCTTCCTTTCTATCCCCCCAGTCCTTAGGCAACCATTAATCTGCTTTCTGTCTTTATGGATTTGCCTCTCTGGACATTTTGTATAAATAGAATCATACAATGTATGTCTTTATCAAAATGTTTTTGAGGTTCATCCATGTTGTAGGATATATCAATATTTCATTTCTTTTTATTGCTGAATAATATTTCGTTGTATAGATATGCCACAGATTATTTATCCGTTCATCGATTAGTGGACATTTGAATTGTTACTACTTTTTTTTTTTTTTTTTTTGGAGACAGAGTTTCACTTTTATTGCCCAGGCTAGAGTGAGTGCTGTGGCGTCAGCCTAGCTCACAGCAACCTCAAACTCCTGGGCTCAAGCAATCCTGTTGCCTCAGCCTCCCAAGTAGCTGGGACTACAGGCATGTGCCACCATGCCTGGCTAATTTTTTCTATATATATTTTAGTTGGCCAATTAATTTCTTTCTATTTATAGTAGAGATGGGGTCTCGCTCTTGCTCAGGCTGGTCTCGAACTCCTGAGCTCAAATGATCCGCCCACCTCGGCCTCCCAGAGAGCTAGGATTACAGGCTTGAGCCACCGCGCCCGGCCTTGTTACTACTTTTGACTATCATGAGTAATACTGCTGTGAAATTCATTTTTATGTGGATATGGCTCTTTAATTCTCCTAGGCAAATACTTAAGAGTGCAGTTACTGGATCACGTGGTAACTTAAGTTTTTGAAACAATGCCAAAATATTTTCCAAAATGCTGTATCATTTTACATTTCCATCAGCAGATTATGAGGGTTCTTATTTATCTATATCCTCACTACATTTGTTATTGTCCATCTGTTACCATTCATCTTCATTCCAGATTCTAAAATTTTGTTGATATTTTCTATTTTATCATTCTTGTCCTATATCTTTTCTTAAAAATACCTTTGTGGCATTAAATAATAGGTGCCAGTTTTACCTCTATTTGATAACTGATCCCACAATTTAAAATGAGGGAATTTATTTTTAAGTTAAGGATGTTTATGTAACATAGTACACTAAAGTTGGTGAAAGTGTTAGCAAATTTTTTTTTACAGAGGCAACCACTGCTGTGCCCTTTTTTTTTTTTTTAAGAGATGGGGTCTTGCTCTTTCCTACTGGAGTGCAGTGGTGGGATCATAGCTCACTGCAACCTTGAAAACCCTTGGCTCACGTAATCTTCCTACCTTAGCTTCCTGAGTAGTTGGGACTACGAATGTGCAACCACTTTTTTTTTTTATTTTTGGAGATGGGATCTCACCATATTCCTTGGGCTAGTCTTGAACTTCTGGCTTCAAGCAAACCTCCTATCTCAGCCTCCCAAGTAGCTGGAATTACAAGTGCTAGCCACCATGCCCAGTCCACTCTTCCTATTTTGGTGTCCTTCCTTGAAGCTTTTTTTTAATTAATTAATTTAGAGATGGACTCTTGCTGTGTTGCCCAGGTGGTCTTGAACTTCAAGTGTTCTTCCCACTTTAGCCTCCTGAGTAGCTGGGACTACAGGCATGTGCCCCCATGCCTGGCACATTAACAATTTTTAAATGAAGAGGCATTAATGAAAAGGGTACTTTGCCTTATTTCTAAATCTTGTTTCTTTTCTTTTCCTTCAATGTAGGTCAGAAGCCTGTCCTAGATGTTCATGCAGAACTAGACAGAATTACACGAAAACCAGTTACAGTTTCTCCTACAACACCTACATCTCCTACGGAAGGGGAAGCTTCCTGAAGATACCAAATAAAGCCATTTATTCAGTTTTCTGGGATGATGTAAACTTGCCTCTGCCTTTTCCTTCAAAAGTGGAATTAGGGAGCTGGAGTGCTTTTTCAGATGGACTAAATTTATGTCTCTTATGTGTGTGTATGGTTGCCCATTTTTATAAAAGGAGCTATACAGAAGAAAAGTTATTCTACATTATGTAGGATTGCTATTTGCATTGCCATTTTGCCTAAGGGAATAATTTTGGATTTTGAAAATCTCAAAATTTATAGATCTGAAATGCAACCATGTGATCATATTATAACAGCTATTTAAAACATGTAGGAGGGTTTAGGGAAGGGCAGAAAATATATAATTTGGGCATTTGGCTGACTTGGAAGTCCAAACTTACTTTAGTTAAGACTATTAAAATCATTTTTTAAAACATTGTTTAACTGAAAAGGAAGAAAATGATCAATTGTCAGATTTTGCACACCAACATAATGTACCATTACACATGTTAATATGCTGAGAAAACTATCCAATTGCATTTGATACACTAGTCATTGTCTCAATCACTGATCCTATAAGTTGTCATCAAAATACAATTTAGAAATATTGGCCAAGATGTTTTTTTAATAGAGAAGAAAGAAAGCACACTGCCTGAACATGTAAAAGAAAAATGCAGAGGTTATTAAAATGTAAAGAGGTAACAGTCTTTGGATTTGTCTATACATATATATATATATATGGCTTTGCCTTAATATACCCCTTTTTTTGTTTGTGACTTTCAACTGTAATCAGTTAATAAAGTATTTATTCTCTGCATTCAGGTTCAAATAACTTGTTGCATTCCCTTATATTTAAATTTGTATTTGTCAGCTAATAAGATTTGTTAGTATAGTCATCCCTTGGTATCTGTGCGTAATTGGTTCCAGGACCTCCCTTGGGTACCAAAATCCATGGATGTTCAAGTCCCTGATATAAAATGGTATACCATTAATATTTGCATATAACCTATGCACATCCTCCTGTATTCTTTAAATCATCTCTAGGTTAGTTATAATTCCGAATTCAGTGTAAATGCTATGTAAATTGTTGTTATACTGTATTGTTTAAGGGAAAATGACAAGAAAAAATGTCTGTATATGTTCAGTGCAGATGCAGTTTTTGCCCGAATAGTTTCAATCTGCTATTGGTTGAATCCTCAGATGTGGAACCCATGAATACAGAGGGTGAACTGTATTTTGAAATATGTTTGACTTTCTAGAATTCATAAGCATTCTGGTCATCTTCCTAAGAGACATAAGAGTACATAAGATTCCCTATCCTGTAAGTTTCCTTAATTTGGGAGTTTGCCTTGATCAACACATCTTCCCCACAGGCATGTCTTGAACTGTTAAATCTTATGGCAGCATTCCTAGTAGGTAAACTTAGCTGTTTGTCATCATTCAATGGCAAGAAGCTGTTTTAAAAGCTTGGCAGATGTATTAACACATAGCTACTCACAGGTGGTAACACCTGTTACTGATTGCATCTTTTCAATACTCAGTTTTCATTGCTTCATAAGAACGAGTTGGTCTTTTTATTGAAGTTCACCTAGAGAATACATCTACATTTGACCTATTGAGTCATTTCTGATAGTTGGGACCAAAATGGTTACTGCCCTTTAAATTGGTCGTTGTTGCTACTTTAAAAATATATATTCCAAAGGTTTTTTCACCAAAGTGTTTGAAGATAATACCTCTATTATTTAGCACAATCTTTTCATTAAAACTTTAAAACCTGTTTAGTTTTACAATAGTATTTGACACCTTATAATTTAATGTCAAAAATATGTGAGAGGGCAATAATTGTTTCCATGTGGGAAAAACAGGGTGTTCATAGGCATAGAAAAATTTGTAAGAACATTTGGTTTCATAAAATATTTGAGATAAAAAATGTTATTGATAAAATATTTCATCCAGAAAGGGTTCTGCAATTAGGACAGTAGATTTTCTCTAAATTAGTGTTTGATGAAATAAGTGGAACTAACAAAAAAATGCAGACTGTGCATCATGGTATATTTTGATACACCAGCTACTGTGTTTGCATGTATAAACGAACTCATTTTGTGTGTGACGTTGAGCATGTACTAGAAAAATCCTTGGAATTGAGTTAGCTAAAATTATTGTAAATTGTACGTACACTCTATCTGGGATTTAGTTTTAACTAAAGCCTAGCATTTACCATGTTTAAACTTTGAACCTATTTTTATACCAATTTTTGCAAGGAAGTTTGTTTTACAACTTAATTTTTTGTTTTTAAGCTAACTTTTTTTAAATCCTCCTTTGAATACATTTTTTCCCCAAAATTCTTAAGCAAAGTTTTTATTGAAATATATAATACAGAAGTGTACAAGTTACAAGTGTATAGTTCGAAATATCACAGTGACCACATACAGCCAGCATCCCCCAGAAGCTTCCAGTGTGCCCCCTCAAATCAGTACCCCCACCCACCACCACTGCCTCACAAAGCCATAGATAAATTTTGGTTATTTTTTGAGCTTTATGTAAGTGGAATCTTAAGAGTTTATATTTTTGTGCTAGGGCTGTGGTTCATCCTTTTTTTTTTTTTTTTTTTTTGCATGCAGCAATAGTTATTCTCACTGCAGCATGATATTCATTGTGCAAATACAGCCGGTGGGCCAGTGAGGTGGCTCGCGCCTATAATCCCAGCACTTTGGGAGGCCAAGGTGGAAGGCTCACATGAGGCCAGGAGTTTGAGACCAGCCTGGGCAACATAGGAAGTTCCTGTCTCTATGAAAATTTTATATATATATAATACTATTGATGAATGTATATTATTGCTATTCTTATTGCTATAGTAGATTACCACAAATTTAATGGCTTAAAACAATACAATTTATTACCTTAACCATTCTGGAGTCCAAAATCAGTCTTACTGGGCTAAAGTTAAGGTGTCAGCAGGGCTGGTTTCTTTTGGGGGTTTCAGAGAAGCACGCATTGTTTTCCTTTCTAACTTCTAGAGGCTGCCTGCATTCCTCCGCTCTTGGTCCCTTCTCCAAAGCCAGCTGCAATAGCATCTTCAACTGTCTCTGCATCTATCACTTCTGCTCTGACTCTCCTGCCTCCCTCACCCAAGTGATTAAATTGGGCCCTCCTGAATAATCCAGTATAATCTCCCTTAACACTTTAAATATTTCACTCCACTCTCTTGCTTGCATGATTTATTTTAGCATATTATGGGGGTACAAGTGTTAAGGTTACGTATATTGCCCATGGCTCCCCTCCCCCGTGCTTGCATGGTTTCTGAAGAGAAGTCAGGTGTGATTCTTACATTTGCTCGTCTATAGGTGTTTTTCCCCTCTGATGTCTTTCAAATTCTTTTTTCTTTTTTTATATAAATTGAGACAGGGTCTTGCTCTGTTGGCCAGGCTGGAGTGCAGTGGCACAGTCGTAGCTAACTGTAACCTCTAACTCCAGGGCTCAAGCAATCCTTCTGCCTCAGCCTCCCAAGTAGCCTGGAGTACAGCCAGGTGCCACCACACTTGGCTAATTTTTCTATTTTTAGTAGAGACGGGGGTCTCACTATGTTGCTCAGGCTAGTCTCCAACTCCTGGCCTCAAGCAATCCCACCTCAGCAACCAATGGTGCTAGGGATCATAGACATGAGCCACCACACCCAGCTAAGATTTTTTATCTAAAGTTTTCTGCGGTTTGAATATAATATGCCTAGGTGTAGTTTTCTCAGGTTTTGTGGGGGTTTTTGGCATTTATCCTGCTTAACATTCCCTGAACTTCCTGCATCTGTGGTTTGGTATCTGACATTAATTTGGAGGAAATTCTCAACCCATTGCTTCAAATATTCCTTCTGTTCCTTTCTCTTTCTTCTATTGGTTTGCCCAGTTATCCCACAGTTCTTGGATATTTTGTTCCTTTTTTGTCTTTTTGCTCTCTGTTTCAATTTCGGAAGTTTCTATTGACATGTCCTCCAGCTCAAAGATTCCTGCCTCAGTATAGTCTACTAGTGAGCCCATCAAAGGCATTCCTCTATTAGGTTTTTTTTTTTTTAATCTCTAGCATTGCTTTTTGATGTGTTTTGGACTTCTGTCTTTCTGCTTACATTACCCATCTGTTCTTGCATGTTGTCTACTTTTTCCGTGAGAGTCCTTAGGATATTAATTATAGTTGTTTTATATTTATGGTTTGATACTTCCAACATCCCTGCCATGTCTGAGTCTGGCTCTGATGCTTCCTCTGTCTCTTCAAGCTGCGTTTTTAGTATGCCTTGTAATTTTTTGTTAATAGCAGGACATGGTGTACAGTAAAAGTAACTCTAGTACATAGGCCTTTATAATGTGGGGGAGGAGAAGTGTGCTGTAGTCCTAGATTAGGTCTCAGTTTTAATGAGCCTGTGCTCCTGCGTTGTGAAGACTTCACGAGTGCTTCTCAGTCCCCCCCCCCACCCCCTTGAGGTGGCACAGGTTGCCTAGAGGGGGCTAGAGTTGAATATTTCCCTACCATGACTGACCTGATGGTAGGGAAATAGGCCCCGGTAAAATAGTTTATCTCGAGGGCAGGCCTTGTTAGGAGAACAGAAAGCTCTGGCATGTTTCAAAATGGTTACTTTCCCTCTCCTCCTGCCTGAAGGTTGAGAGGAGTTTTCTCTGATCTTCCCTGTGAGAACCTGGCAGAGCCAGAGGTAAAACTCACTAACGTGCGAGAACCCTCTTATGACTGGGTCCCCCTGGACTTTTCAACTCCCAGGCTTGTCCTCACTGAACCTCCAGTAATTCGTCAATTTTCATACCCCAGTACTGGTTTCCATGGAGGTCTCTGCCTGTGAATGTCTACCTGGTAAGGTGATTCTCTTGTCTGTCTGCCTCCAATTTTGAGGCAGTGGTTTGCTCTTTGATCCTCACTTCTCTGACAGATCTAAGAATTCTTTTTCATTTGTTCAGCTTTTTACTTGTTAGGATCAAATGATGACTTCCAAAGTCCTTATGTGCTGGACCAGAAACTGGAAGTCTTATTTCCACCCTCTCAAGCTCCTTAATCATATCTGCAAAGTCCCTTTGCCAAGTCAGGTAAAGGGACTGACAGGTTCCAGCAATTTGCAGGTTCCAGCAATCAGAATGTGGACATCTTCTGGATGTTTGCTGAACATCTTTCTTGTTCAGCAAACATCCAAACAGAATGTTTGGGTTGTTTTCAGTTTTTCAGTTGCTATTACAAATAGGGCTATTGTGAACACTCTTGAATGTGTCTTGTGGAAAACATGTTTTCATTTCTGTTGGGTGTATTTGTAGAAGTGGATTGTTGGGTCCATAGGCTGCGTATGTATTCAACTTTAGTAGATAAAGCCAACTAGTTTTTCCAAAGTGGTTATGAGAATTTCCATTTCTGGGAGAAAATATTTGCAAGACATGTCTGATAAGGGCCTCATGTTCAAAATATATGAAGAATATTTACAATTGAATAATATGACAACCCAATTTAAAAATTGGCCAAGTATTTGAATAAACAGTTTCTCCAAAGAAGATATACAAATGGCAAATGAGCACATGAAAGGATGCTTAATATCTTTAGTCCTTGGGGATATACAAATCAAAACCACAATGAAACACTAATTATTCATCCATAAAAAGGAATGAACTATTGACTGATGTATGCCATAACATGAACATTGAAAACATGTTAAGTGAAAGGAGCCAGTCACAAAAAGCCACATTATAGGATTCCATTTATATGAAGTGTCCAGAATAAACAAGTCTGTTGAGACAGAAAGTAGATTAGTAATGGCTAGGGGGAAGGGAAAATGGGAAGTGGGATTTCCTTTTGGGGTGATGAAAATGTTCCGGAATTATATGGTGGTGAACATACGAAAAACTGACTTGTACACTTGGAAAGGGTGAATGTTATGGTATGTGAATTATATACCA
Source organism: Mirza zaza (assembly GCA_008750895.1). Taxonomy (NCBI): domain Eukaryota; kingdom Metazoa; phylum Chordata; class Mammalia; order Primates; family Cheirogaleidae; genus Mirza; species Mirza zaza. Next base: position 1,848 of record VSMD01095953.1, on the reverse strand, counting down.
ATTTTCTGAAAAGAATTCCTCTTACTACCAGCAACATGAGAGTTCCAGTTGTTCAGCATCCTTGTCTACATTTGCTATTGTCTGTTTTAGATATTCTGGCAGATAGATGGTAGGATCTCATGGTTTTAATTGTATTTCCTTGATAACAAGAGTTAATTAGTTAGAGTTAAGCATATTTCATGTTTATTGGACTTTTGGATATCCTCTTGTAAAATGCCTGTTTAAGAGTCTTGTCATTTGGTGCTAGGGTGGAGAGTGTTGAGGGAGAAGGTTTTATCATACTTTTTCTTACTGACTTGTTTACTAGTCCTTGTCAGATCTGTATCACAGATATCTTCTTGCACTCTCTGGTTTGCCTTTTCACTCTCTTATTGGTGTCTTTTCATGAGTATAAGTTATTGATTTTAATGTAATACAATTTGTCAGCTTTTCTTTATGGTTATTGCTTTTCTGACCTGTTTTTAAGAAGTGTTTGCCTGGCCACAAGGTCATGAAGATGTTCTACTATAATTTCTTTTTTTTAGGAGCTTCATTGTTTTACTTTCCTACAATCTATCTGGAATTGAGTTCTACCCATAGTTTCTTAAAATATGAGTGTTCGATTAATCCAGTACTACCATTGAGAAAAAATCATCCTTTTTTACAACACTGCAGTGCTACGTTGGTCATAACTGCACTGTCCGTTTATGCACACAACCATCTCTGGGCTTTCTCGTCTCTTCCATTGCCAGTTTGCTTATCCTCGTGCAAGTACTACCGTCTCAATTTCTGTAGGTTTTTTTTAAAAGCTTTGATCTGGTCGCCTAAGCCCTTTACTATTATTTTTCCTTATGTTGTTTTTGCTATTCTTTTCCCTTTGCGTTTCCATATAAACTTTAGAACCAACTGGTCACTTGTCACAAAAACCTGGCATTTTCATTAGGATTGTATTGAATTTACTGATCAATTTGGGGATAACTGTCATCTTTACAACATCTCCAAACTATGAATAGTAATATCCTTCTTTGTTTATATAGGTCTTCAATTTCTCTTAGCAATGTTTGTAGTTTTTTTTTTCCTCTTTTTAAAATTAAAAAACAATTTTTTTAACTATTGAATTTTTTTTTTTTTAGAGACAGAGTCTTACTCTGTTGCCAAGGGTAGAGTGCAGTGGTATCATCAAAGCTCATTGCAACCTTAAACTACTGGGCTCAAGCAATCCTCCTGCCTCAGCCTCCCAAGTAGCTGGGACTACAGGTGTACACCACCACACCCAGCTAATTTTTCTATTTGTTTTGTAGAGACGGGGTCTTGCTCTTGCCCGGGCTGGTCTCGAACTCCTGAGCTCAAGAGATCCTTCCGCATCCACCTCAGAATGCTAGAATTACAGGGGTGAGCCACCACAACCAGCCTGCTTGTAGTTTTTAATGTATAGTTTTGCACCTCCTTTTGGTAGTTTCTTTGAAGAGTATTTGTTTTTGTTTTTTTTTTTTTTTTTTTTTTGAGACAGAGTCTCACTTTATTGCCCAGGCTAGAGTGAGTGCCGTGGCGTCAGCCTAGCTCATAGCAACCTCAAACTCCTGGGCTCAAGCAATCCTGCTGCCTCAGCCTCCCAAGTAGCTGGGACTACAGGCACACGCCACCATGCCCGGCTAATTTTTTTTCTATATATATTAGTTGGCCAATTAATTTCTTTCTATTTATAGTAGAGATGGGGTCTCGCTCTTGCTCAGGCTGCTCTCGTCCTCCTGAGCTCAAACGATCCGCCCACCTCGGCCTCCCAGAGAGCTAGGATTACAGGCGTGAGCCACCGCGCCCAGCCTGAGTATTTGTTTTTGATGCTATTATAAATGCCATCCTTTTAAAATT
>VSMD01095952.1:0-74917 GCA_008750895.1 Mirza zaza | reverse complement strand
AAAAAAAAAAAGTCAAATAATTCAGGGGAAAAAAAATTCCTTGCATCGAAAAAGAAAAGAATCACATGTCTTAAAAGACAGGCGCATTCACATGCAGCTCCAAGATCATCTGTCTAGGGTGATTGAATTTTCTTAATAATGACTTGTTTCATCAGGGCCAGCTCCACCACGGACACTCATTTGTCCCTGACAAGGACTGTCTCTCCCCCTTTATGGGAAGAGAATGAAGGTCTGGAACATGTGGTTGTTCTGTATTCCACAAATAAGTGAGTTGCTTTTAAGCCGGGGGTGTTTCTTAGTGCGGCAGTGGTAACCATAATCGGGTTGCCCTGAATATAATAGCGAGCTTGCCCTCGTGGAGTGTGTTACTTGCTTAATTGGATTGGGCTGTAATTGGTGCCACCAGATTCTAGAGACAGAGGCGCTGTTGTTTGTCCTTCCCATCTTCGAGCTGGAAGGGTAACAGTGCCCAAATTAATTAATATTGGTTATGGGATTTGAACATAGAAAGGCTTTTTTTTTTTTGAGACAGAGTCTCGCTTTGTTGCCCAGGCTAGAGTGCTATGGCATCAGCCTTGCTCACAGCAACCTCAAATTCCCAGGCTCAAGCAATCCTCCTGCCTAAGCCTCCTGAGTAGCTGGGACTACAGGCACGTGCCACCATGCCTGGCTCATTTTTTCTATATATATATTACTTGGCCAATTAATTTCTTTCTATTTATAGTAGAGACCAGGTCTTGCTCTTGCTCTTAGTCAGGCTGGTTTCGAACTCCTGACCTCAAGCAATCCGCCCGCCTCGGCCTCCTAGAGTGCTAGGATTACAGGCATGAGCCACTGAGCCAGGCCTAGAAAGGCTTTTTATTGAATAGTAGTGTATGTGCCTCTTGCAGTTATTCCTTTAGAAATTTTTGAACAGTAGAGCTCAAGCTTGCCAATGAAAATGAATGAAGCTTAATGGAGCAAAAAAAAAAAAAATAAAATAAAATAAATGTTGGTCTACAGATATGAATTTGAAGTTATCATGGATAGCCTTGTCGAATAGATTTTTGTCGTAGATGTGTCTCTAGAATTGTATGGTGGTGTCTTGGCTTGCTATGAATGAAGAACATACTTTAAAAAAAAATGTTATTACATAGGAAGTTCTGTCTGGAGAGTGAGATCTATGGCAGTAAGCTTCAGGAATCTTCAAGAGTCTCTTATTTTGGTGGGGGGGTGGTCAGCATAGCTTATGGAGAGCTGAGTCATTTTGCTACCATTTTTCTTTCTCTCGAGTGAACGCGCCCATATCGTGGATTCTTTCTCATGTGGATTGTTGTGTGAGTTGTTTGTCATGTTTTCAACATGTCTCTTAACCTCGTGTTTCCCGGTCAAGTTTGAAATCTGTAAATAAATTGGTTTTTATTTTCCTCGTCTTAAAGTGGGTCTCCATTATTGGAAGGCTTCTCCTTTGCTTTTAAAAATTTTGCCTACTTTTGAGGGCAGTTCCTTCCTTCATATTACAAAGTACTGTGCTAACTAACTGAACATGACTATCCAGACCAGTAGCTGTCCCAGAGTGACCATGTATGACAGGGTCACTTGTCAAAAAGCAGATTTGTAGGCCCAGGGATATTCGGACACAGCCTGGAGTTTTAAGAATCACTGCACAAACACAGTAAGTCAGTACCAGTGTGCCAATGCCAATTAGTTCTTGAGATTTAGGATGTAAATAAGTCTCTAGGTTTTTGTTTAAATTAAGAAAAACCGTGTTATTGATCAACAAATCTGCGGTTATGTCAGTGGCCTATTTTGCACATGTGGGTAGGTGTGTGAGAACACATGCAATCAATTGTTCATTTTCCCTGCAGTTGTTCACATTGGGGTCCACCGATTGAATGCATTGGATATTTGCACTGGATATTTGCTTATACTTTCTTTATTCACATTGTCTCATGCTTGCTCATATTTGTTCATACTCCGTTATTTGCCCAACAAGGTCAATGCCAGTTTCGGCCTAGAGAGTGGTTTGTTCTTAGTTGATGTGAGTTAGGAAGCTTGGGTGTTTGCCCAGCATCAATTGCTTTGTAAGCTGGTGTTTTGAACATCTTGATGTGTGTTAAGACCATAGCATAGTGGAAAGATTTTCTTTCTCTGTTGCTTTTTCAACATCTGGGAGCTCTTCACATTTAGCTCATGGAGAACTCAGTTATCTTGCTGCGGAGTGACCCATGCGAGGAATCTATCCCAGAGTATTTTTCTGGCTCTTGAGCCTTTAGGTCAAAACAGGTTTCTTGTATTCCAAGCTTGGTGTCAGGATGAGCTCAGAGCTTTGATTAGTAAGTTGAGATTCCCCAGTTGTAATTCATTAGATTACACTTTTTTCAGTACTGCTTTCTAAAGACAAGGATATTCATAGGAATGTACCATGTTTTCCCAAAAATAAGACCTACCCAACTGCTGGGCTCAAACCATCCTCCTGCCTCAGCCTCCCGAGTAGCTGGGACTACAGGCATGCGCCACCATGCCCGGCTCATTTTTTCTATATATTTTTAGTTGGCCAATTAATTTTTTTCTATTTATAGTAGAGACGGGGTCTTGCTCTTGCTCAGGCTGGTTTCGAACTCCTGACCTCGAGCAATCTGCCCACCTTGGCCTCCCAGAGTGCTAGGATTACAGGCATGAGCCACCATGCCCGGCCCCTAGCAGGATTTCTAAGCATTTGCACAAGAGAAGCCCTACCCCGAAAATAAGCCCTAGTGATGGGCGTGGCTGCGCAGCGCATCTGCACAACCCATGCATTTCTTCGAGGAGCGGTAAAAAGAGAAGCAGCCCTTCTCATCTGCCCCATGAGAGCTCTAGTGTTCCACATGAGAGATTGGGGCAGATGGTTCTAAAGGAAATAGAGTTGCAAGAAATTCAGGATGGGATTCGGGGTTGGGAGAGTGATGATGATGTTCCAGAAGAAGATGACTTCACTCTATTTGAATCAATGTAGATTATTGTTCTGTACTTAAAAAAAATAACACATCCCCTGAAAATAAGCCCTAGGGTGTCTTCTTGAGGAAAAATAAACCTAAGACCCTGTCTTATTTTGGGGGAAACATGGTATGCATGAAATTAGAAAATGTTTTCTCTTCCTTGATTCCTCTGCCCCAGTTTGAATGTACAGTCTTTCTGAACCATTGTTTCAACCTGGACAGTTCGGGTACCAGAGGAAGGAAGTACACTAGAAAATCGATCAGGGAAAATGAGACAAGGTCATAGACACTCTTACACCCTTCAGGCTCCATAGATGAACCATGTAGAAATCTTGCTAAGTAGTGTTGGTTCGTCAGCAATTTAGTCAAATGTGTACATCCTACGTTTTATAAGAAATGTCAGTGGGTCCTTTCCCAAGGGAGTGAGATCATCAGATGAAGGTTCATTTGATTTCAATGTCCCATATCCTTTTGTAAGACCTTGAAGTTGGCAATGCAGGAAAACAGGAACTCCACCCTGGGTCCCTGAATCGCAGAACTGTTGTGTTGGTTTATGACCATCTGCCCATTCTTCCTGTTATGACACAGCTTGTGAACTTTTACTGAGAATGGTGAAAAGTAAATCCCCAGTTTTATACAATGAATTGCTGAAGAGGCCTTTTAAAGTATAGCGTGTGCATTGTTTAGGGAAGGTGTTTCCTACTGGGTCTAACTCCGGGGCAGCTACATTCATTTATTTAATTTGTTTTTAGGTTTGCCTAGTGCTTCTCTCGCTCCGCCCAAGCTCAGCGTACAAAAAGACATACTCACAGTTATGGCTAATACAACTCTTCAAATTAATTGCAGGTAAGGATTCATTCTAGATTCAGACTTCCTGTGTTAAACAACTCATTGTTTATTGAGGGAAAAATAATTTCCATTACAGCAGAGTTACAATAGAGTTGTAGTAATTGTTTATAAGTCATGAAGTTTCTAAGAACTCATGTAATAATGAAAAAATAAGAAAGGTCTTCTCTCAAAACTTCTGTATTATTTTGCTGGTACTTTTTCCTACTACTGTCTGCCAACACACATACAAGCGCACACTCAGCACACCAATAACTGGTATAGTACCTAGCATATAGTAGACACTCAATAAATATTGAGTGAATAATAATATCGAATGAAGTTGAGATCATGTTTTGGGCCATATTTATTGTATTCAGTATGACTCTTGGACACCTTTTTAGCCCCTTCCAAGAATTTTATTTTATAATAAAATTATAATAGTATACTAATTTAATAGTTAGCTGATAATATTACTAAGTGCATGTATTACATAAGCAATGCACCTCATGCTCTGGCTTTGGTATTCTAGAATGTTTCTCCTCCCACTTGCTCCCAAGAAGTCATGCTATTGATTTTTGATAACTGGGGAAGCAGACCTCTTTGGCAAGAAGAAGAGGGTTTAAATTTTGCCTTCTAGCCCCCTACCCAAGAAGGAAAGATAGAAAACCTTGGGGTTTAATGTAGCAATCATGCATGAAAGACCTGAAAGCTTCTTGGGACTACCGTGTTTTTGGCAGAGACCATGACGACTAGAGGTGGCATTGCCCTCCAAGAAGAGTGTCAGGGGTCCAAAAGAACCTTGGGCAGCTCATTGCCATTGCTTCACACTTGATGAGTACCAAGTTTCCAGCAGAATGACCCAGGTCTATTTTAGATTGCAGAGTGTAGGGGATACCCCAGCCCCCTTATCAGGGATAAGTCACCAATACCCAGCCCTTGGGGGGAAAAAAAAAACATAGTAGCAGGTGCTATTTCTTTAGCTTTGCTAGTTCAAGACACATTTCCCATCATATTTTCTTTTAACCTGCCCTTGAAAACCAAGGTTATTTAAAATCTCCAAATATTCTACACTCCCTTTTAAAACTCTGCATACACTTTTCTTGTGTTCTGAAAAAGCTGTGGAGTATGTTAAAAGCAACTTCACCCATGTAGCTGCAACTTCGTGGAGATTTCAAGTTCTCTGAACGAAGGGCCGATAGTGTCATATTCTTCTTGGTGTCGACTGTCTTCCTTGGGGCCTTCTCTTCTTGGGGTAGAGAAATGCTGTAGTGCAAGTAATGTATGTTTGAACGTGGTCCTGAAAGGTCCTACAAGTCTCTTAGTTCCACTTCCTTCCTTCCTAACCTCCCCTGTTACTCTCTCCCTTGCTCACTCTGACTTGGCTACCCCTGGCTTCCTTGCTGTTCTTCTCCTAATAATATTCCAGACGTGCACCCAACCCAGGGCCTTTTCATGTGCTGTGTTCTCTGCCCTGAATACTGCTTCTCCTGGTGTTCATGCGGCCAGCTTCATCGAGCCCCTCCTTCCAGAACTCTTCCCCCTTTTCTTTGCATCTTCCCTATTTTTCTCCATTTTGGACTAAACACCATGTTTTATGCCATAAATTTTACTTGTTTTTTAATTACCTGTCTCCTCCAGTTTGACTGAGTTTCCTTAAGGGTGTTGATTTTTGTCTAATTCCTTTACTGCTCTATGCCCAGTCCTTAACAATGCTTGGCTCATAGTAGATGCTTAATAAATGCTTGGTGAATGAAAGAATGCATTGCTTAATAGAAAACTCAGGCATCTCCCTAAGTGACTTCTGAAGCTGAGCCCATGGCTTTTTGTCATGTTGTCATCCCAACCTGTCATCGTTGGTAGAAGGCTTCGAATGTGTCTGTTGAGTTTCTATAAAGTTTGAGTACCAAATCTTCCGTTTACTTAAAGACAGCTTTATAGCAGGGCACCTCCCATGAACGCCTCTCTGGAATTAATTTTTTCAGAGGACACCAGGACTTGGACTGGCTTTGGCCCAACAATCAGAGTGGCGCTGGGGACAGGGTGGAGATAACAGAGTGCAGCGACAGCCTCTTCTGCAAGACACTCACCATCCCCAAAGTGATCGGAAATGATACTGGAGCCTACAAGTGCTTTTACCGGGAAACTGACTTGGCTTCAGTCATTTATGTCCACGTTCAAGGTAAGCGGTGGAATAGAATTCATTTCCCACGTCTGTTCACTAATTATAAAACACAATGGGTGCAGAGAAGAATTGTGCACAACAAAAGCCTTGCCCAGAGGACTGTTTGCCAACTGGAATGCACAAAATTCTCCCCTGAGGCTTCCCCTGGGAAAGAAGGCTCTGGAAGGGCTCTGGAACTCGGGCCCTGGTACCTCTCTTTTGCCCAGTGAGTTTGGTTTTGAGCTTTGTTTCCAAGGTAGATCTGTGTTCACCCTTGGCAGTGGAGACTTACTCAAAGCTTTCTGATGTTTAAGAAGAAAACCTGAATTCTTGAAATCAAGGATGAATTGGGGATGGATTATGGAGAGGTTTCTTGCGGAGAGATAAGTTATCTGCAGCAGAGAGGAGATTTCCCCAAGAATGCATAAGGAAGCATTCTTGCTGAGGGCTCTGGAGTTTTTTGGTGCATAGGAACTTTCTTTTTCTTACTTATACTTTATAAAGAACAATTCCTACACTCGTGTGCAAAGAAAGACAGTGCTTCAGAGGGCCTTTTGAGGACAGTATTTCTTTCCTTTGCTTGTTTGGCCTGAAATCATGGATGATATGCCAATCATTCTAGGATTTGCACTTTGAAATTGACGCCACAAAGACTGGCTTAAGATCCATATATAATGTTAACATATTTCAGTATGTATAATATGAGTTATGCTTTCTTTTGTGTTTCAAAAATCTTATACTATTCCTTTTTCCTGTGAAAACCTGATGAGCTTAGTTTAATGAGATATCTATAATATAATTTGGGGGAATTGCAAGCATTGCATCATATTTTGTTTGAGTATACTAAAGATTTTTTTTTTCAGTGAAGATTAACTTTTAAATACATTTTATTTACCCATTTATATGTCTCATAAATCCCAGAGAATTTGAGGCAGATAAAAAGATGACTTGGACTTTTTTTTCAGATGCAACTTTTACAGGATAGGAATTTCATCAGCTTTGGGGCATACACTTACATATCTCCACTTATGTTTCACTGCAGATTGTAGTCAGGGTAGTGGGCAAGTGGAGGCCACATTTAAATAACCTATGTCACTCCTGGATTACACAGTTTTTGAGAGTTATTTTCTCCCAGAGTAAGCATAGTCAAAGACAGAATTCTGTGCCATCCTCCTCTCCCCTGCAGGATTTGAAAGAGACAAGGCTCGGATCTTAGAGAATTTCTGGCTCCTTTTGATCTGGCAGTCTTGGGAGATGAGGCTCTCTCAGAAGATTGCAAGGGTTTCCTGCTTTCAGCCTGTCTGGAAATGCTGCAAGATGAACCTCTCCCATAATATCTCGTTATTTCCTTCTCCCTAAGTCAGGAAACTTGGAGACATGTGAAAATGCATTTCATGAGTTACAGTAAATATTTTATTTTGAGAGGATGGGTGGTTGTTTGGGTTTCTTTTGTTTGTTTCCTTTTTTGGGGGGTACCGAAATAGAATCGATTTACTAAATGGCTTCAGTCTTACGTCAAAGGGTTAATTTAGCTTCCAAAGTCTCGCTCCGTGAGCAAGTTATGTAATTTTTCATAACATGTGGATGAAAGGTAGGCAATATTAAGAATCTCTAGTGCAGTTTATTTGAACACTACCCGTCTTTGAGTACACCAGTACATTCTGCTTTTATATGTAAGCCTGGTATTGTAGGAGTTGGGCTGTCCAAGATTTTGGTGATGAAGTTTAACAATGGGAAAGAAAACACTGAAGTATTCCCTATGGGCAGGCCTTTAATGTCTCCTCTGGTCTCCACCTTACTTCCCTAGTCTTTTGACCCCGATCCTCCCAGCAATGGTTGGAGCCAGGAAGTGGGCCCTGGCCTTCTAAGATAATGGCTGTGGCGGGTGGTGGGCTAGATTGGCTGATTTTCTGTGCTTTCCAGCTGGGAAGGAAATCAAACTTCTGCTGTTGCAGGGAGTGAGCTGCCTTTCTGCCCGTTGGTTTAATTAACTCTTTCTTCGCTTTGAGAGACGACCATCATGAAGTGCTCTGAAAATGCTTGATCAGATGTGTTGGGCAAAGCAGTGTGAAATGTTATCTCTTGGAGATTTGAAGCATGAGTCCACACCATGTCATCTTTATCTCTGGGGAATGGAGTCGATTCCCAGCAGTGTATTAATATCTTATAAATCACGGTTTAGTTTTTGTTCTCCACCTTTGGCATGGTGGCTTTTCAAATTTTTGAAAGACATTAATGACTGCTGAATTTTTAAATTAAATGGAATGACTATTAAATATTATTTTATAAAGAACCACATCTCTAGTCTTCAGAATCTTAATACGCTCACATAAAACATTCTCTTAAATATAATCGAATTCAAAAGTTAGTTATTTCCTGTTAATTTAAAGATCCTTTGAGATTCATTAATTTGTTTTCATGGCATTTACAATATTTATCTAAAGAGAGAGAACATTAATTTTTTTTAACATCAGTAAAACTTGTCAATAAAGTGTGTATCGCTTCTTTCCCCTTGTAAGTCTATAAAAAAAAATAAAGTGTGTAGATTTAACTTTAAAATTTAAAGTAAATTTTGAAAAAAATGTGATTGAATTTTGAATTTTGAAATTTGAATTTTGAAAAAAGTGTAATGTTAAAATGTGGAGTCTATAGAATATATTCTACTTTTTGATGAATTTTGTAAAAGGAGGCTATCTCAATTGACAGTTTTCTTTTCAAATTTTTCATACACATGAATACACACACACACACACACACACACACACACACACACACACCCTTCCTGTAGCATATCCTTGGAGCCAAAAGTCTATCAGCAGGCTAAGCTGTGGATACGTTTGCTTGTGTGAGGTGTCATTTCCAATCATTCACTTCTCTGGTTAGAGTTCAGGAACTTCAAAGATGACCAACTTTTCTAGTAAATACCATTAACTCACTGACGGAACAAAATCTTCTTCTAGATTACAGATCTCCATTTATTGCATCTGTCAGTGACCAGCATGAAGTTGTGTATATTACCGAGAACAAAAACAAAACTGTGGTGATTCCATGTCTTGGGTCCATTTCAAACCTCAACGTGTCACTTTGTGCGGTAAGTTACGTCTTCTTCAACCATCTCTCAAGTTTTTATAATTTTAACCTAATAGTAAGATGGGCAGCTTGTTTAAAATATGATATCCACAATGAGTTTTAAAAGATCCTTTAGGAAGGGTCAGACGACAATGAATGTGTTCTTAGGAATAAGGTAAATTCATTAGTGATCATTGTACGTGGCGTTCATTTTTGGTACTGGATTACATATTTGATATTTCTTTTTATTAACCAGAGGTATCCAGAAAGGCGATTTGTTCCTGATGGTAACAGAATTTCCTGGGACAGCAAGAAAGGCTTTACAATTCCCAGCTACATGATCAGCTACGCTGGCATGGTTTTCTGTGAAGCCAAAATTAATGATGAAAGTTACCAGTCCATTACGTACATAGTCGCAGTTGTAGGTAAGAGGACAGCTCCTTTCCACATTGTTAATATCGGACGATTAACAGTGACTCCCTATATAAAGGTCCTAGAGATTAAGGTAAAGGACAGGGATATTGAAAAATGTGTCAATTCAGGATATGTTGTCAAGTGATTCATTATGACTGCTCTTCTCTACCAAGTAAACCCATGTGCAATTGAATTTGTCTCCTTTCTTGCCTAGACCAAGGATTAAAAAGAATTGTATTGTTGGAGCCAATTTTATGAAAAATTCAATGTTCGGAGCACTGCTCGGTTATCAATTCTTTTAATCATGCTTATTTTATGGAAAGTTAAGCAATTTGCTAAAGCCGACCCCATTGGCCTAGGGCTACAAACCACTGAAATTTTACTCTTTTTCTATCCAATGGGCTTCAACATCTTTGGAATCCCTGAAGGAAGTGCTTTGTAAATTTCTGTAGCCCATTTTCCTAGGAGCTACCAAGTAGTGGTGAAGCCCTCAGGGAAAAAGGATGTGACATGGTTTTAAATGGCCTCACTTTTAAAATCATTTGTGACCAGTTATAGGTTTGTTTCCCCTCTCACTTTCTGTTTTTTTTTTTTGCAATTGATTTGCTCCAGGGTATAGGATTTATGATGTCCTTCTGAGCCCTGCTCACGAAGTTGAGCTCTCTGTCGGAGAGAAGCTTGTCTTAAATTGCACAGCAAGAACTGAACTAAACGCCAGGGTTGAATTCAGCTGGGAGCACCACTCTTTGAAGGTAACACTAACAATTCAAAGCCAGACTTCCAAATACTGTGATAATAAGTCCCAAAGGAGTTTGCTTGAGAGATAGGGGACTTTCTGGCCAGCTAAAATATACAGGCTTGAAAACACACACACACACACATGTGCATACACACACACACACACACACGTGCACACACACACATTTTAAGAGCATTGCAAAACACACAGCACTCACAGAGAGACGAAATGCCAGGAACTATCCCCATTCCGCCAGAATCAGGCTGTGAATATTAGTTTTCTCCTGGTGATCGCATCTTTCCATGTTATGTTATTTTTCTGTTCTCCAAAGTGCTTGCTCTATTTTCCCTCTAAGGGGATTTCTCTTTAAGAGGTGGCACGAGATACCCTTTTCCTTAAAGGGTGGTCCCCTTTGCTTGTGTCTCTGCAGTTTGTATGTGTCTCATTCTCACTTTGCGAGGTTTCGAAAATCCTCGTTCAGCTGCTTCCATTTATTTCTCCCGAAGCCAAAAATATTTGTTGTCTGCATGCTGTTAGAAGTTCCGGAGTCCCTATTACAGGGATAAATAATGTTCCCCAAGGGCCAAGTCTTAATTTGGGGGGCGGGGTCGCTAGAAGATATCGGGTGATGTCACACTGGGGGCTCTGGAAGTTCAGGAAACTCTTCTTTTCAGGATCAACATAAGAAATTTACAAATCGGGAACTAAAAAGCCCGTCTGAGAGTGAGGTGAAGAAATTTTTGAGCACCTTGACGATAGACGGTGTCACGCGCAGTAACCAAGGCTGGTACACCTGTGTGGCCTCCAGCGGGCTGATGACCAAGCGCAACAGCACCTTTGTCCGAGTCCACGGTAAGCCAACGTGTCCTTGGAAATTATTCTGTGCCTTGACGGGTGAGATCATTTAAATAAATTCAGATCCCTTAGTGGTTCTTACTTTGTTCATTCATAAGATACTTTTGAGTTCTTGCTGGGGAGGACCCATGACCTAGAGGTTAAGAGCATAGCTCTGTGGTCAGGGACCCGGGTTCAAATCTCAGCTTCAACGATGAGATATGCGAACATAGTAAGTGCTCACTAAATGTTGCTTGTTACTGTTGTTGCTGCTGTTGTAATTATTCCTATAATAAGTACAGTGCTATCGTCTAAGGTCTATTTTAAAATTTCATTTTATTGCAAGGCAGAGAGGCCTACTCGAAAAAGCAAGAGCTTTGTAAATTGAGGAAACATTTGGCAATGTCCCCTGGACCCCTGAACATCACGGGGGTTAAGAGCATTGACCTGAACCCCCACAAAGTCAAAAATCCTCATCTAACTCTTGACCCTCTGAAACTTAACTACTAATAGCCTGCTATTGACCAGAAGCCTTGCCCATCACAATCAGTCGATTGACATGCATTTTGTATCTTATATGTATTCTTTTATTGTATTCTTACAATAAAGTAAGCCAGAGAGAAGAAAATGTTATTAAGAAAAATCTTAAGGAAGAGAATATCTATTTGCTATTCATTAAGTAGAAGTGAATCAACATGGAGGTCTTCATCCTTGTCATCTTCACATCGAGTAGCTGAGCAGGGGTTGTAAGAGGAGGGGTCAGTCTTGCTGTCTCAAGGGTGGCAGAGGCAGAAGAAAATCTGCTTATAGGTGGAACCGCTCGGTTCAAATCTGTCTTGTTCAAGGGTTGACTGTAATTGAAATGGAGATTCAATGGCTTTCTGTGGGGCTTTGCATAAATCACCTTAATTTTTAATTTACTCTCTTCCACTCCCATAAATGTCTGTTTAGATGATAATATTTACATGGCATCCTACTTACAAGCCTTGGTGCGGAGTTTGGACTATATAATAGGGGAATGCATCAAAGGATTTCGAGCAGAGACAGATGTGCTCTGGCTTATGCTTTTATAGGATTACTCTGTTCTACAAAATACTTTAGGGATAGAGTAGGGAGAAGTAGGGAGGCCAGTTAGGAGGCTCATTGCAATAATCCAGGCAAGAGATGGGGGTGGCTTGGCCAAGGGATGGAGGCCAAGGGTGGAGGTGGTAAGAAGGGATCCAATTCTGGATATGTTTTGAAGGAAGAGTCAACAGGATTTGCTGACAGATGGATGACAATGGATTCATTGGCTGTAGGGTGTTAAGGAGAAGAGTGGGAGATGACTGTAGAGCTGTAGCATGAGCAGCCGAGTAAATGGGACTGCTGTTTACTAAGACAGGGAAGTTCGAGACGGGAGTGAGATTTGGGGAAACGGCATTGGGTATGTTCAATTTCGAGATGCCCATTAAGCATCTAAGTGGGAGATATTTAATCCATAAGCCTGGAACCCAGAGAAGAACCCAGGGCAGGAGATACAACTTTAGGAGGTGTGTCAATGATACGTTCAATCTGAGACTAGAGGAAGGTGTAGATAAAGAGAAGAGGTCTCAGGACCGGTGGCATCCACACATGGCGTGTGGGTAGAGGGTGTTGTAGGAACAGAGGAGAAGGGGTCCCTGCGGGCTTTAGAGAAAGCTGTGCAGAGGAGCACATGCCTGAACCGAGACTCGAGCAATCAGTGGGCTTGTGGGAGCACACCAGGGGCCAGAGAAAAGCAAATGCAAAGACTATAGGTGTGGGAGAAGCCAGAACGTAACCCATGGGAAGGTAGTGTGGACGATCTCAGACCCCTGGGGTCTCTGACTTTTCCCTTGAAATGAAACACGAAACCAAACGACTGCAGGAAGCTAACGCTTGGGAGAATAAATCATTTTTATTTTGTTGCAGAAAAGCCTTTTGTTGCTTTTGGGAGTGGCATGGAATCCTTGGTGGAAGCCACGGTGGGGGAGCGTGTCCGAGTCCCCGTGAAGTACCTGGGCTACCCAGCCCCTGACATCAAATGGTAACTCACTGCTGGGGGTGGACTCGAAGCTTCGTTTCCCATGAGAGCGAAGGCTTGGATCATCCTAATTCCGGAGGACTTTTCTTTCCCTAGGTATAAAAATGGAAGGCCCATCGAGTCCAATCACACAATTAGAGTGGGCCACGTGCTGACCATTCTGGAAGTGAGTGAAAAAGACACGGGGAATTACACCGTCGTCCTCACCAACCCCATTTCAAAGGAGAAGCAGAGCCACGTGGTATCTCTGCTTGTGAATGGTGAGTTCATCTGGTTTTCTTCTCTGGGCAAGATTTGCGATGAAGGGGGTACGGTTCTGTCTCCCTAAACAGACAAGCCACCTCCCTTTGTCTCCTGCTGGGTCCCCCGCATCACGGCTGGGCTGTGCATATAAAGGGTTGTGGGGCAGAAATGCAACTGGAGACGGTGTGGTCTAGCTGTGTGTGCTTATGAGGCCGTGTAAACGCGCCATATGTGGTCAAATGTGAGATTAGCATGCATGGTGCAATCGATGGCCAAACGCTGAGAACCAGGAATGCCAACAGCGACAGTTGTCAGGCCTACATTACATCACTGCTGTTCCTCTCTCCTGGGGCACACACCTGGCACACAGATGTGTGAAACTCTTCTCCCTGGACTTGGCGTGGCACTTCCAGCTCAATGCTGTAGTGGGTGTGACAGTGACTCGCTGGCGCGTTTCAGCTCTGAAGCCTTTTGAAGTTGACACCCATCGGCTTGGTTGGAATCTTTTTGTTTGTTTGTTTTTGGATAGGAGTCTAGCATCTGAATCTGTAAAGGGAAGATAGTTATGTTTTTGATTTAAGGATGATTTAGACTTCGTTTTCTCAAGCTGAAAGATACAAACAAATGTTTGGGGCGGGGGGAAGGAGGATGGTGGTCAAGTGAGTGTGGGAGGTGCTAAGGTGATACAAACCAGTTTTCTTTATTGCAGGACTTCTCAGGGCCTTTAATATGCTAACATATATTGCCATTCCTCAGGGGGAGAGATACAGAGTGTTTAAGAGTTAACAAATTTATTTGACCAGAGTGCTTTTTCCCAGAGTAAATCCATTCGTATCTTGCTCCAGTTTGAGAAATGCTTCTCTGTTGTCATTCTTGGTTCTCTCTACTGGCATGGCATATTATAACTTCAGGGCGGGCCGGGCACGGTGGCTCACGCCTGTAATCCTGGCACTCTGGGAGACCTAGGTGGGTGGATCGCTCAAGGTCAGGAGTTCGAAACCAGCCTGAGCAAGAGCGAGACCCCATCTCTACTAAACATAGCAAGAAATTAATTGGCCAACTAAAAATATATAGAAAAAATTAGCTGGGCATGGCGGTGAATGCCTGTAGTCCCAGCTACTCAGGAGGCTGAGGCAGGAGGATCGCTTGAGCCCAGGAGTTGGAGGTTGCTGTGAGCTAGGCTGACGCCACGGCACTCACTCTAGCCTGGTTAACAAAATGAGACTTTGTCTCAAAAAAACAAAACAAAAAAAACTTTAGGGTGTTTTCTCATGACATCAAGGTGCTTCCCCATGTGTCCTGATACTCCTCGGTATGCCTGCTGAGCTTGGTTTCATTTCTCTTTTCAGGGAGTATTTTAAAGATAACAGGTTCCAGGAAGGTTGCTTAGAAGCAGCAAGGGGGGTGGGGGGCATGGGGGAGGGGAGAGGAATCCGAGATCATGTATGTAGGATGGGAGAAAGAAACGAACACGAAACAAAGAGAGAAAAATAGACAGTGACTAACCCCATTTCATCAATTCCTGAAGTTAGCAAACATTTGATTCACTCTAGCACTTTCCTTGCTCTATGAAATAAACATCAAAAGCAGATCAAGTTTTGAAAATATAATATGAGGCTTTAGGTTGACAGTGATAAGGAAATAGTTTTGTGCTAATGCCTTTGGGAGCCAGAAAAGAAAGAAAGAAAAAGGAGAGAGAAGTGGGGAGGAAGGGAGGAAGGAAGAAAGGCAAGGGGAGGGAGAGGGAATGAAAAGCTCGGCTGGTGGCAGTGGCAGGGATGCAGTCTGCAAAGATTGACACCTTCCATTATAGTATAGTGCTTAAGTGCTTCAGGTCAGAAGTCGGAGAGTCTCATTTGTTCCGAGTTTTGCCACTTACTAACTGGGTGACCTTGGACAAGTCATTTAACTTTTCTATGTTTCATTTTTCTTATTTGTGTCATATGCACAATGATGGTGGTTGTGAGGATTAAGTGACTTAATCAATGCAAAGCACTTGGCATGTAATAAGCATGTTTATCCCATTCCAGCTACTTTCTTTCTGCAGTCTCGCCCTGCTCTTGCAAGATGCAGAGGACAGAGAGAACTATCTCTTGTCATGCAGAAAAGAAAAACTGAGGCACAGCGTTGTAAGACTTGCCTGAAGTCACTCGGCTTGTTAGTTTATTATTATGATTAGCTTACCATGAATTTTATGAGTATCGCTAGGATTCGGGTCTGTTTCCGAGGCTAGATGTTCTTTGCAAAAGAAAGTGGGGGCAAAATCATGTGCTTTAACAAAGTGTCAGCGTTAGTTGCTGAAATCCTCTACTTCCCACTCTGCAAAGCTGATGGGTAATTCCAACGTGGTTTTTCCCATGTTCAGTCCCACCCCAGATCGGCGAGAAGTCTCTGATCTCTCCCGTGGATTCCTACCAGTACGGCACCACCCAGACGCTGACGTGCACGGTCTACGCGGTCCCTCCCCCGCACCACGTCCACTGGTACTGGCAGTTGGAGGAAGAGTGTCCCAACAAGCCCAGGTGAGCAGGGCCAGGCGCTCTTCCTCTCCTGCTGTTTTGCATTCGTGTAGCCTGGCTATGCAATGCCTCCATCCTAAACCTACAAGGCTGGCCCCATGAATGTTTCCCCTCAAGCGGAGTCTACATCTCCTTCCTTCCTTCTCTGTGTCTTTGATTTTAGGGGCTGTCTTTTGCTTAGGGTATCCCACTCTGGGATTAGCTAGCTTTCTTTTTTTTGGGTAGCCCTTATATACACACGTCTCCCAGTGCAGGCTGATTTGCTAAGTGCCTCTCTCTGATTTTTCTCCTTGTGCCCATCAACGGGCTGCTTCTTGTCCGGGAGAAGGTCCATCTCTTGGAGGAAATGCTGATGGGTGTGAAGTGGTGACAGAGCCAGCCCCAGCCCTCAAGTCTCAGTCCCAGCTTATCACGTTCCGACAAGAGTCCAGACATCCTCAGGGAAAAGCACAACAACAACAGCCAACCCGCCACCACCCTAAGCAGTCCCCTTCCTGTTGTTGTTTTCGAAGTGGCCCGACTAGTTTCTTTCTTAGTTGCAGGCCATTTCCTTCGCAGAGGCCATGCGTGGTCCCAGAGAAATGACTTTAAGAAGCCCGATGGCTTCTAAGTTTCCTTTGAACTCATTTAACTTGAATTGTCCTGTCGATCCAATTTATGAATGAATGTTTGTTCCCAGAATAGCTGCTTCCCTCCTGTATCCTGAATGAATCTACCTAGAACCTTTTCCTTCATGGCTGAGGCCTATTTTTATTTGGTGCCAAGTCTGGTAAAACGTGGCAGGGCTACACTGAAAGTTATTTCTAAGAACAGAAGAGCCAAAGTCTGACTCTTTCTATTGATTCAAATGAAAGAAAAACTGAATTGTAACATGATCTGTATGTCTTTCTTATAGCCGGGGCATCTCAGTGACAAACCCGTATGCTTGTAAAGAATGGAGAAGCGTGGAGGACTTCCAGGGAGGGAATAAAATCGAAGTCAACAAAAATCAATTTGCCCTAATTGAAGGGAGAAACAAAGTGAGTTCGAAGTTTTTTAGTCTGAAAATGTCTCTGTCTCTTTCGTGGAAGGATGGAAGGATGGTACAATCATATGTGAGGCATATTTGGAAATTAAGAATCAAAGACTCTGGGGCAGGTGGTGGCTCACGCCTGTCATCCTAGTACTCTGGGAGGTTGAGGCGGGCGGATCGCTTGAGGTCAGGAGTTCGAAACCAGCCTGAGCAAGAGCGTGACCCCGTCCCTACTAAACATAGAAAGAAATTAATTGGCAAACTAAAATATATAGAAAGAATTAGCCGGGCATGGTGGTGCATGCCTGTAGTCCTAGCTACTCGGGAGGCTGAGGCAGAAGGATCACTTGAGCCTAGGAGTTGGAGGTTGCTGTAAGCTAGGCTAATGCCATGGCACTCTAGCGTGGGCAACAGAGTGAGACTCTGTCTCAAAAAAAAGAAAGAATCAAAGACTCTGGATAATAAAATTCTAGCATTTTAAGTCAATTTGAAAACAACATTGACTTTTAGCAGTACCATTAACGTATTGATAGTTTATCAGAGAAAAATGAAATATCCATGCCATTCAATCATACATCTGTGTAAAGTCATTCTGATTTTATAAACACGAGAAGGAGAAAATGTATATCGTTATATAAAAACACATCATTAATTCCATGGTCTCCAAAGTTCTTTTTGTATAATGTTTGAGTTACACAGCAGCATCATTAGACAGATTGACTATCCCTAATCCGAAAATCCCGAAATGTTCCAAAATGCAAAACTTTTTGAGTGCCAACATGATGCTTTCGCTCAAAGGAAACACTCGTTGGAGCATTACGAGTTTTGCATTAGGGATGCTTAACTGTTATAATGCAAAATATTCCAAAATCTGAAGAAAAAAAAAAATAAAACCAAAAACCCCAATCCAAAACATTTTGGGTCCCAGGCATTTGGAATCGGGGACGCTCACCGTGTAATGGCATCAATCTGGGTGTGGTCAGGGGAGAATCGGGAGTGGAGTGGGCAGGTCGGAGCAGCTGGGGAGACGACTGCTGGATTCGAGTCCGGCTGCGTGTGCACAAACACAGCCCGCGTTGTTTACGGTGGGGATTTGCTTCTTTTCCCGCAGACTGTGAGTACCCTTATCATCCAAGCGGCAAACGTGTCAGCTCTGTACAAATGCGAAGCGGTCAACAAAGCTGGGAGAGGAGAGAGGGTCATCCCCTTCCACGTGACCAGTGAGTGCACGTCTCTGGAGGGTTGGGTTGGATCGCTCAAACAGTGGGTGGTAAGCGGTGGGACTCTCTGTCGTCCTTGCCACTCAAGTGAGGGGCATGGCAAGAGAAGAGAACTTGGGTTGATAATTGGTGCTTTCATTCATGAATTAAACATTCGCAATTTGGCTTGTGTGAAGTCTGCATATCGGGCTTCACTGGAGAGAGAATGGTGTCACAGATGCCTGAAGCCACAAGTCCTGTGTGTCATGTTCGTGTCTTGGCCATCAGCGTCTGGCACGGTGCATTGAGCTTCTGTAGATATCAGTGAGCTGGCTGCTTGGTGAGTTGGCATTTCTGGAGGCAGACAGAGTGGCACAGCAGCAGCACCTTGTGCCGCTGATCTTGCTTATGCATTTTAATTTTAGGGATAAGCTTAGCCAGCTATACTGAGTAAAATATTTTAGTCTGGGCTAATTGGTTGGAATAAATGTAGCTTTAATGGTGTTGAGTGTTACGTGTTAATGAGGGACTAAGTTTTTAAAAACTCTATATTATGACTAGATACTCCGCTTTGGATTTTTTTTTCCTTGTCCCCAACACTGTGCTTAGAGCTCACAGTGGAGATGTGATAAATATCTAGGGAATTCATTTATACTTTGGTCAAATAATACATTTGGGGGGACCTGGGTCATCTAGTTCGGTTATCTCCTTATCATCGTCTGACAGTGCTACAACTTCACTTCTTTTGGGACTTTCTAGCAGTCCGAAGGCAACAAGAAAACGATACTGGGCTGTGCCAAGTTAAATCACCATCCTCTAACTGTGGGCTTTGCATTTCAGGGGGTCCTGAAGTTACTTTGCAACCTGGCACCCAGCCGTCCGAGCAGGAGAGCGTGTCTTTGTGGTGCAGTGCGGACAGGATGACGTTCGAGAGCCTTACGTGGTACAAGGTTGGCCGGCAGCAGGCTCTGCCGATCCACGTGGGAGAGCTGCCCACACCTCTTTGCAAGAACCTGGATACTCTTTGGAAACTGAATGCCACCATGATCTCTAACAGCACAAATGACATTTTGATCATGGAGCTCCAGAATGCATCCTTGCAGGACCAGGGAGACTACGTCTGCTTTGCTCAAGACAGGAAGACCAAGAGAAGACACTGTGTGGTCAGGCAGCTCACAGTCCTAGGTAGGGAGGCAACTCCTGAGCGTTGTCCCGAGGCACTTGGAATGCCTTAGATGTATTGGTTTCAGGTGTCATGCAAAAATTACCATCCTCTAGGAGCTTATGAAGTAGACTGGAACACACTTATCTTATTCACTGAAAGTCCTTGTCCCAGAAAAAAGCTAATAAAGGTGAAATGATATATGAAAAAAAGAAGATAACATGGTTCCTTTTAACCCTGATGATGGGGTAACTCAAGTACATGCAAGTTATATGCAAGATATTAGGTTGAAACTGAGAAGTTTCTGCCTTATTCTTGGGCATTCATTTATTTAAATAGATATATATTTGTGGAACACCTACTATGAACTAGGAGAGTTCCAGAAGTCCGCAGTGCTGAACAAGATGGGCAGGATGAGAGCATAGGCAACCACTGGGCAGTCAGAGGACAGTGAGGTCTCTGTGTTCATGAGGACAGGAATTGGTCTCTCTTTTGCTCCCTGCTATAACTCTAATCATGGAACATGGCAGCATGTACTAGGACAGTGTGTACTACCTACTGTGTGAAGCGTGGAATGACAGGCTGAGCTTAGGACCTAGAAGAGTCATGGGAAGGGAACTACACCCACTGCCTATATCTCTGGGTCATTCCATGAGGTCAACTATAGCTCAAGGTCGATGATAATATCAGTGAGCACATACCTTTGTGAATCCCCCATGGAGCCTCTCTCTACAATTTGTCCAACCTTGTGCCTTGTGCTAAGACTGGGGACAGCTATAGCTCCGTCTCTGGGGACAGTCAGGCAAATTAGGAAGTTTCTCTTTGTGTCATCTCTCTCCATTTTCTTCTCCTTTTAGTGTCCCTTCCCAGTTCCTACGATGTTCCGTGTTTCCCCGAAAATAAGACAGGGTCTTATATTTATTTTTCCTCATGAAGACACCCTAGGGCTTATTTTCAGGGGATGTGTTATTTTTTTTTAAGTACGGTACAACTATCTACATTGATTCAACGATAATTAAGTCGTCTTCTTCTGGAACATCATCCTCACTCTCCAAACCCCGAATTCCATCCTGAATGTCTTGTGACTCTATTTCCTTTAGAACCACTGGCCCCGATCTCTCTTGTGGAGCACTAGAGCTCTCACGGGGCGGATGAGAAGGGCTGCTCGTGTCCTTTCCCACTCCGCGACGACACGCATGGGTTGTGCAGATGCGCTGCGCAGCCACGCCCGTCACTAGGGCTGATTCATAGCCACGCCCATCACTAGGGCTGATTTTCATAGCCACGCCCATCACTAGGGCTGATTTTCATAGCCACGCCCATCACCAGGGCTGATTTTCATAGCCACGCCCATCACTAGGGCTGATTTTCGGGGTAGGGCTTCTATTGCGCACATGCTCAGGAATCCTGCTAGGGCTTATTTTATGGGTAGGTCTTATTTTTGGGGAAACACAGTATGTATATGTCCTCTGTTTTTTACTGTTAGGAAGGGGAAACTCCCCAGGTAGAGTTATCTATACCAAAGTTTTAGGGGAAGAACATCTTCCTTAGAGACCTTGGCATATTTTACAAGCTATCCTCAGACAGATACTAGCATAAGGTTTGCCAGTTTTAAGACTCAAGAGTCAGAGGAAGGGATACTTCGAGGTTAAATCAGCCCCAGAACCCTTCATGTCACACCACATATATGACCATGTACTTTGTATTGCCGTTGGTGGCTGGTCTGGTTTCAAAGCAATGAAGAATTCAGAAAGAGATTTTGAGGGGGACTTTCAGCCTTGCCATACCCAGAAAATGTGTGCTTGCAGTTAGTTGGTTTACTTCAGTAAGAACTCTGAACTTTTTTCCTAAAATCTACCCTTAGAAGTAGGCTAGAGTCTAGTACATTTGCCTAAACCCTAACTAGCACACTGCTGAGGTCATCTCATTTCGCTATAGCATTAAGGTAGCTTTCTCCAGCATGATTCCTTTGGATGTTCAGTTGATTTGGACATGATACTTCCACAGCACTATGGTGATTTGGGGAAAGGGTAAATCTAAAGTTTAAACAAATACTCATGGGGTTCATTTTCACTAAATCCATGACTTTCCTTAGGGTGATGGTTTTGGGTTGTTTGTATTTTAGTGGAAATCACACTGGACTAGTCTTTTGGATTCAGCAAACAGTCAAAAGTGTTTACTTACTTATAGGGACTTGGGCAAATTGTTTAACCCCTCCTGAACTGCAGTTATTTCACCTGTAAAATAATGCCAATAGTCCTGTTCTGCCTGTTACCTAAGATTGTTAGTGAAGAACAAAAATTGTACAAATGAGTTTTGTAAAAATTGCCAAACAAATACACAGTATTCTTCGTTGAATCACACTCACGTTTGGTGCTTGCAAGAAAAACATGGCAGAGTTCTAGGCTGTTCTTGGTTAGCACTTTGATGGGAGAGAGTTTCCCCCTGGGGAAGCCATGTCTGATTAGAGGGAAAATCCAGAAAGGTGACCCTGAGCCTTTATTTTGTGATGGGATTACCAGCTAGAATCACTACTATGAATGTTCACAGACACGCAGTAATCTCTCTCAACCATTCTGACTTGTTTCATTTAACTTTGCCCAGTGACCAGTGGAGCTGTTATCAACCTCTGTGTATTTTCAGCTTAGTAAATCAACAGGTTGCTGTTCACTAAGTTTAAACCAGTCGCCCTCAAACTACAGCCCTCGGGCCACATGCGGGTGTTTTTGCCCGTTTGCTTTTTTACTTCAAAATAAGATATGTGTAGTGTGCAAAGGAATTTGTTCATAGTTTTTTTAAAACTATAGTCCGGCCCTCCAACGGTCTGAGGGACAGTGAACTGGCCCCCTGTTTAAAAAGTTTGAGGACCCCTGGTTTAAACTGTTTAAACAACTTCTTGATACGAAAATCATTCCACATTATAACTGTATGTTCCATCATTTTCTTTTTTATGTTCCTAGAGCGTGCGGCACCCATGATCACAGGAAACCTGGAAAATCAGACGACAAATATTGGTGAAACCATCGAGGTTTCGTGCACGGCATCTGGGAACCCCCCTCCACAGATTACCTGGTTTAAAGATAACGAGACCCTCGTGGAAGACTCTGGTAAGTAGAACTTGTTTATCTCTCTTTGGTTGCAGAATTTTCCCAGGGCATGTAACCTAAAACCCATATCATTTCTCGATTTGTTTTAAGGTTAAAAAAGAAAAGCAGTATTAGTGTATATGATCTGGCTCATTTCATAGACTTGGATTCGGAATATTTGGAGTCTTGTTGAATTCTTATGGAAGCCTCATGGGAGATCAGTCAGCAGTAGATCTATGTAACTCTTCAAAGTTAAATAGTAGTCTCAAATGAAGGGCAGCGTTTATGTTTTAAAACCTTTCTTTGAAGAACTCCACAGAGACACGCTTGAAGCTCTTACTCGAGGGAGGAGGGGGGCATGGGCAATATATGTAACCTTAACACTTGTACCCCCATAATAAGAAAAAAGGTAAGCTGCTTCAGAGACAGCAAATAAATAAATAAATAAAGCTCAAAAAAAAAAAAAAAAAAAGAATAATCATTTTCCTCCCGTCTCAGGCATTGTGTTGAAAGATGGGAACCGAAACCTCACTATCCGCAGAGTGAGGAAGGAGGATGAAGGCCTCTATACCTGTCAGGCCTGCAGTGTTCTGGGATGTGCAAAAGTGGAAGCATTTTTCATAATAGAAGGTCAGTTGGAAATCGTAGGCACATTGTGTCTGTGATTACTTTGTGCCTTACATATATACCCATACACTTTGGGTGGGACGACTAGAGGTGATTTTTAATGTTCTTTATACTTTGTAAATTTTCTGCAATAAGTGTGTATTCTTTTAACCAGAAAACGTAATTAATGTTGTTTTCATTCTGCTTGGATCATATTTCCTATCCTTATAGTTCTCATTATGGAAACATTCTTAGCCAGGCAAGATGAATATCCTCCTCGCCCTGATTCTTTGTTCGCATGGCTCCATTAACTTATAGAAATGATACCTGTCTATTTATTTGGAAAAATATTAGAATCACTGCCTTGTCGTGAAGGCAGATGCTGTCCGACAGTCACAAGGGTTCGGAGTTTTCACTGGACCAAAGATAATGAAGATTCACTTGTGAACAAACAGACCATTGCTTTTCTGAAATGGAAAATGTTTGTTTCTTATCTAAATATGAAAGGAAACCTGTGTGTGTGTGTGTGTGTGTGTGAGTGTGTGCAGGAGTGATGTGAAATCTGGCATTTTCTCAGATAGGAAAAGTAATTTGGGACAGACTGTTTTATCTTAAGAAGTGTGTTCCTACGTGTGTTTCTTATAACCCGCCAGGAGAACAATACCACGGTATTGTGTGGGAGAAGGAATGGCATGCAACGGGGAGAGGGAGGGAGGGTGACGGAAGGGAGAATTGATGGATTTCTATGGGCTCATCCGAACTTGTCTCTCGAAGTCTAGATTCTGGTCCCTTTAAGCTGCCAAATCTGTGCTGCCACGTATTGCATCTAGATAGTGTGAATATGTTTTCAAATCGGTAGGCTTATGGCCATTTCATAAACTGCACTTGCAAATAAAGATTTCAAAGGGCACGGCGGTTTTGTCATTTCCAAAGTGATTCGTGTTTTAGGGTAAATCCTTGGGGGGATGTCTAGATTCTTCCTGGTTCTCTGCCTCACCTGGTTGCCGTCTGCAGCCAGTTACAGATGCCTAACTAGGGAACGTTGGCACAGACATTGTAGTCACTTCTTTCCCGGAGAGAGTATTAAGAAAGGAAAACTCTCACTAGGTCCCCAAATGTCATATGAAAATATCTGTACACAAACTTACATAGAAAATGGACTCTTCGACCTTTGTACTCTCTAATGAAGAAATGGACTTTTAAATCTCTATGTGTAAATTTCTAAATTTCTTCACTAGAAGAAACCACCAGAGAAACAAAATCCACTCCAAGCGTACTTGGTGCTCGGCTCTCAACAGTTAACTCTGATTTTGCTAACTTGTTTATTACTTATCTTCTGCCCTCTGGAGGCTGCAGGGGGCCATTCTCACAGCTTGGGGCCGATTTGATCCGCCCTGCGCTCTTCTGATGGGAGACCCCCCGAGTGGTGACTGCTTATCACCTCTTCGCTAATCACTCTTAGTGGAAAACTTCCTGGACTACTGACTAGCTGTGTGTCCTGCATCATGTAGCTTAACCTCTCTGATCTTCTGTTTCTTCATCTAAAATACTAAAGGTTGAGAAGGTTAAGTGGGAAGGTATATTTAAAGAGATGGATGCATAGTAGGTATATAGTCATCAGTAGCTCTCTGGTTAAAGGACTTCATTCATTTCCCTGCTCGATTTCTTGTACGACCCTTTTACAAACTCTGTATAGTTCAAAACGTTGACTATCAGTGTAAAACCAGGCGTTTATTTTCCTCAAATAGAAACACTTTCTGCCCTGTAGAACATGATCTGTTTTCTTCCCACGAAAGATTGTTCTTTCTCTAATCACTTTCTATATTCGTCTTTTAAGACATTAATACTTATGTCCTTAATTGCTTTAAAATTTTGTTGTTGGAAGTTTTTGTGAGCAATGTTTGACAAGTTTTAAATTTTCCATTAAGAATTCTGTAGACCCCATCCAAGCTAGGGGTGTGGGACTATCATCATCTAGGATTTTTCCAAATTTTCTAAGGGTTTCTAGTGATCTTGATTTAATGCGGTACTTTGCCATCTTATATCAAAAGATATAGAAGATATACAAAAGATGTACATTTCCAGCTGTTGATGCACATTTGCTTGTGTCTTTCCAGGTGCCCAGGAAAAGACGAACTTGGAAGTCATCATTCTAGTAGGCACCGCGGTGATCGCCATGTTCTTCTGGCTCCTTCTTGTCATCGTCCTACGGACCGTTAAGCGGGTAACAAAATAATTTCTCTTCTGTCTCATGCACGTTGGTTTTCATGATTAATGAAAGCTGACTGGGGTTCTTTGAGTTGTTTCTTCCCATTGTTACTGGCTCAATGGGGGCATTTTTATTTCAATACAATAACATTCTTGCCCACTTTCTTTTGGCCGGACCTCAGGGCTTTAATTGCTAGAAGCCACTAGAGAGGAAAAGGGACTGGGACTGTCGAGTGTAATTAAGACTTAAAAGCTTAATTCTGAGCTCCTTTGAGGGATAAAGGGACACTAGGAGTGGGATGATAATAGGACCACTCTTGAACTCCATGAGTCTTATTGGAAAATGAGACGTCAGGAATGAGGCTCCTCTAAACAACAATGACAAGCACACAAACAACAGGCAGACAACAGGGTGTATGTGACTGGAAAGATTGATACTTTCCAGGCCAGTGAAGGGGAACTGAAGACGGGCTACTTGTCCATCGTCATGGACCCAGACGAGCTGCCCCTGGACGAGCACTGTGAGCGCCTGCCCTATGATGCCACCAAATGGGAGTTTCCCAGAGACCGGCTGAAACTGGGTGCGTTTTTCAACTGATACTATCAATAATTCGATTTGTTGGGTTTATGAGGCCATTTCTTCTTACGTTAGGATAGTGACAAACCTAGTCTATGCAGATGTTGGATTCTGGTTTAGAAATGCTAATTTTCATCTCTTAAATGTGGGCAATCATTCGTGTAGCCCCTTAGAAGCCAGGTCCCTAAATAATCCTCCAAAGCAGGACATTCAGAGTGCGAAGGGGAAATTATTAAATAATTAAGCCAGGGACAGGAGAGCAAAGTGGACTGCCCATGTTGAACTGGGAGGTGCGGCCACCCCATCTAGTTGGAATCTCTGCATATCACTCTGGTGGTGTAATCATCCAAGTCTGTTTTGTTGTTGCCATCATTGTGGACTCCAGGCAAGCCTCTTGGCCGTGGGGCCTTTGGCCAAGTGATCGAAGCTGATGCCTTTGGAATTGACAAGACAGCAACTTGCAAGACAGTGGCCGTCAAAATGTTGAAAGGTAAAAGCAACATTATATGGTGATGTAGCGCTCTCTCTCTCTCTCTCTCTGTTTCATCCAGTCTTTAAACATGATGCAAGGCTTGTATCAGTGGCTCTCCCCTTAGGTGGGCCCACTAGCCAAGCCTGTGGCCAGACTACATGATGCCCGTGTGTGAAATGGATAGAGGATCCACTGTTGTAGCCACATGCCAGGGTGCACGGCCTGGCAAGCAAAGCTCGAGAGAGGTGTCACCTACGTTTCCTGGGTGCCCTTGTGCAAGGTTCAGCTGACTCAGTTGTGCTTAGCAGTCCTGATTATAGGAAACAAAGTACCGTGGTTATATTAAAATGATTTCTTAGTGTACTATGGTGCAAGATAATTATAGACCATCTAGAAACATGGAAAGGAAAATAGAATGCAAAAATAGCATGTTCTCTAGAATCGGAATATGTAAAAGGATCTTCATAGATAAAAAGATAATTTTCAAAAAAGAGAATGATTGCGCTAGAAAAAAAGGATTATGGGTGAGTTTTTGCAAAATGAAAAGCTTTATAAAAAAATTATTAGTCCAGGCCGGGAACAGTGGCTCACGCCTGTAATCCTAGCACTCTGGGAGGCTGAGGCGGGCAGATTGCTCGAGGTCAGGAGTTTGAAACCAGCCTGAGCAAGAGCGAGACCCCGTCTCTACTAAAAATAGAAAGAAATTAATTGGCCAACTAATATATATAGAAAAAAATAGCCAGGCATGGTGGCTCATGCCTGTAGTCCCAGCCACTTGGAGGCTGAGGCAGGAGGATTGCTTGAGCCCAGGAGTTTGAGGTTGCTGTGAGCTAGGCTGATGCCACGGCACTCACTCTAGCCTGGGCAACAAAGCGAGACTCTGTCTCAAAAAAAAAAAATTGTTAATCCTAACAGTAATGGGATTCTAGTCTGGCTGTTTGAATCTTGGGAAGTGAGGCATAGAAAGCTCTTTGCTCCAATTGCGATGTGCTTTCATTGATGAAGACAAAGCTACTGAACCGTTGCCAAGAGGTCTCGTGCATGTTGAGGCTGTCTCTCCTTTTGCCTTTTCTCTGTGTGGCCGAGAGAGTGTGTAATTTGAAGGTGGTTCATCAGGGCTTGAGGTGAGGACCAGGCCTGTGAATCGGAGGGAAGTGGTGCAGAGTGTGCAGGATCAAACACACAGTCTCAGTGCTATCAGCCTCCTGTGCCAACTGGCCTTGCCAGCTGCCTGAACAGATTGGCACGGACCGGCTGGAACATGCAGTATATAGCCTCTGAAGCATGAGGATATTTAGTACATGGCGTTGCTTCTTTAGGAGGAAGCACTGAAATAAATGATCAGACCCTAATAAGCATAGGAAACCCGAAATATAAAAACCTGGTTTTCTAAAAGAAGAGAATCTGGGCATGATCCCATTGCAGATGTATTATTCTCTACTTTGTAATAGACTTCATAATGGGCCGGGAGCGGGTGGCTTACACCTGTCATCCTAGCACTCTGGGAGGCCAAGGTGGGCGGATCGCTCAAGGTCAGGAGTTCGAAACCAGCCTGAGCAAGAGTGAGACCCTGTTTCTACTAAACATAGAAAGAAATTAACTGGCCAACTAAAAATATATAGAAAAAATTAGCCAGGCATGGTGGTGCATGCCTGTAGTCCCAACTACTCGGGAGGCTGAGGCAAGAGGATCACTTGAGCCCAGGAGTTTTGAGGTTGCCGTGAGCTAGGCTGATGCCTTGGCACTCTAGCCTGAGCAACACAGTGAGACTCTGTCTCAAAAAAAAGAGACTTCACAATGGATTCCTTTCAATATCAACCACTCTGGCTTTGCTTAAAATATGAATTTTATTTGAAATTAGAAAACAGGATTTACGCTTGACTTGTGAGGAAATGCACTAGCCTGTAAATTACACCACGCTTGCATTAGCCTCAAGGGTAAGCTGCACAGCGGCACGTGGCGGAGAGAGGGGCATGGGTCATCCTAAGGTAATGGCCACACCAGCGACGTCCCCCTTTGCCCTGTATCTGCAGAAGGAGCAACACACAGTGAGCACCGAGCCCTCATGTCTGAACTCAAGATCCTCATTCACATCGGCCACCACCTCAACGTGGTCAACCTCCTGGGTGCCTGCACCAAGCCCGGGGGTGAGTGACTGCGGGTGGTTTGGGTGGCCCAACTGTGGCATGTGCTTCTTTGCTAGTATTTGATGGAAACTACCTGTCTCCCAAGGCCTTGCTTTGCTTAACTTAGAATACGTTGCAGATCCCTAGATATAAGTAGATTTCATGGAGGTTTCATGGGCATTGTAGTCAAACTATTCTAAAACTTCCTCTGAATTTAAAAATGTCACACCACTACGATATAGTTTGCCACTACATGAAAGATGTTCGGATGAGAAAAATAAACTTCCCAAAAAACATAAAAGCAAAGGACTTAAGAATAGCCTGCCCCAAAATGCAGTCCTCTTAAGGGACTGCACTGAGAACCAAGTAGGTGGGTTTTCTTCTGCAATTTTGGCTTATCTTGTTGCAAAATTGCCTTTTGGGAAAAAGAAAAGCTACAACAGAAGGGGATTGGGGCCAGCCGATTTTTATGATCCTTTCCCAGAGAAAGGCTGGATCCTCCTTCTAACATGTTTTTGGGTTTGTCAGTAAATTCAGCACTTGGTGTGAAACGTGAGCGAAAACACATTTTCCTTTCTTGCCGTGCTATGCTGTCCGCAGGGCCACTCATGGTGATCGTGGAATTCTGCAAGTTTGGGAACCTGTCCACTTACTTAAGGAGCAAGAGGAATGAATTTGTCCCCTACAAGGTATGCCATTTCCTCACTCAACTCGAGCTGTGTTGTAAAATGAAGGAAAACTCAAAGGCTGGGTCCAGGTTAGTTTTTTAGTTGAAGTTCGGGGAGGAACTTGTGAGAAATCTCAGAGTACCTCTTGGCTGTCGTAACTTCCTCTTTTACCCTTCTGGGGGACGTGTGCTTGTCGTGTTTTACTTTTGTGACTTTTATCCACATTGTAGAGTGCAGGAGTTAGGGGAGAAGGCAAGTACGATCCAGGGAAATCCAGGGAGGGGCAGGGCAGAGGGAAGGATGGCTCTGGATCATTCTCTCCCCCTTCCCCCCCAGCCATATTTGGCCCCGGGGTGGGTAAATCCCTCTGCGAAAAGCACCCTAATGCTAGAAGTGTGTCTGAGGGCAACTCTAAATGACACATTTATCTCTTGAAGCCAAAGAAGGCGCTAGGTGTCATGGAAGGAACCCTATTATGTACAAAACATAATATGCCCCAAATTTCAGCCCAGAGCCTCCAAGTCCCTGCAATGGATGTTCTTCCTATCTGCTTTTTATTTATTATTATTATTATTATTATTTTTTTGCTTTTTTTTTTTCCTGTATGCTTTTTAATAGTTTCAGTTGTTTCCACGGTTTACCGCGTTTCATTTTGTATTCAAGGAGTTTGTTTGTCCCTTTGCTTCTTTATAGTCCAAAGGGACGCGGTTCCGCCAGGGAAAGGACTATGTTGGGGAAATCCCTGTGGACCCCAAGCGCCGCTTGGACAGCATCACCAGCAGCCAGAGCTCTGCCAGCTCCGGATTCGTGGAGGAGAAATCCCTCAGCGACGTAGAGGAAGAGGAAGGTACCGCCACTGCTTCTCCCGCGCTTAGTGCCGTTGCTCTTATCGGAGTAGACATGGTGACACGAGGAATCGGTCATGGGAAAAGGCCCATGCTAGCTCCTATAGGAGAGAGAGACCTGAATGTCCAGCCTGCCTCCATCCAGGGTCCCCAAAAGTGCAGCGTGGAAGCCCTGGGCGAACAGTGGGTGAGATTGGGAGGCAGGGCAGTGCTAGCCTGAGAGATCTGGGGTGGCCCCGGGGAGGGGGAGCTAGGCGGTTGGCAGCAACCATGCCAGCGCTCTTAACCCTTTGCACTCGGATGTCGAGTGTGACTCAACACGCTTAGCATCGGTAGCAGCTCACACGGTGAAAAATTATAGAGATGAAAATTACTCTTTGAATGTATCAATAATTTGAAATATTAAAAATTCCAAGCAAATAAGTTTGTATGCAAAGAAACCCCAGTTTTTGTAAAATCTGGGGTATTTAAGAAATTAAATCGCGAGTAGAATAAAGGAATCGAAGAAGAAAGCAAGCGAGTGCGAAGGCTTAAAGTACCGGTTCGCCATGGCTAGTGGGAGAGGTGCAGCGCCAGGGCCCTGAGTGACGCGGCCCACTTTGCACGCTTCACTGTCACACAGTCTCTAAGTCGTCACACCCACCTTTCCCCAAGGCAGTGTGGGCGCCATCTGCTGTTTCTACCCCACCCCAAGTGGCTTATCAAGCCTTCCTTTCAGCCACACTTCCTTAGTGGAGTCTTGGTGCATTGGCTCATCTTTATCCAGTTGTGTTCCCAGTGAAATTTTAGTGCCCTTTGGTGCTGTGGCCTGAGCCTGACGTCTAGGACTTCAGCCAGCTCCAGGACACCCCGTGTGTCTGCTCCCCTCGGAAGGAGCAAGACAGCTCCATGGGTGTAGATAGAGATTGGGCCTCCCATTGTCTGGCTGCTCTCAAGGTGTGAGTCTAGAAGAATCCAACCAGGACAGAGTAGAAGAAACCCACTCTTCTACTCTAAACCCAATTCCCTTGACTTGGGGCTACAGGGAGAACTTACAATTAGCTTCTTTTTCTTAGAAGCTGAGTATATGGTATGAGGCTGGGACTTGGTCTAGAAGCGCATGAGGGGGTGGTCTAGGTAGGGTTCTAGGCCTCATGTAGTTGGACTCACATTGAGTGTCGCTGTCCGTGGCTTGCTCCTTCTCTCTTGAAAAATGGTGGCCAGTGAGCTGGAAACCAAGGGATCGAGGTAGTATGTTGGAGCAGAAAGTGCATTGGCCTGGAATCTTGCCTCCATTTCTTCTTCTGAAAAACGTGGAGGTTTCACTAATTGTTCACTCAGAGCCCTTTAACCTGAGCATAACAACTTGTTGAGACAAAGGCTCGCAGACTTTTTAATACTTACGAGGTTATTATTACAACTAAGTTTTTGTTTACGCTGGTCTTTGGCTCCAGGAAAGAAGCCATAAGTCTTATCTTATCTGACCAAAGTTAAGAGATCATTTTGAAACACCCATTAATGTCTCGGTGTTTATTTGTACCAGTTGCTCTGAAGTAAATACCACCACTTTACGTAAATTCATCTTTCTCTCCATGTTCCTGTTATCTCCCATTCACATCCTTGAAGGAAAAAACATTCTCAGAGGCAAGATTTAATGTATTTACAAGCACTTTTTAAGTTTGAGAGTGAGAGAAGAAAATATGTTTTGGATATTTTTAGTTATCCGTTGTAGATTATAGTTTGACCTTTGGTCTTTGTCCTGGGACAAATCCTGCAGAAAAAGATCCAAGGACCCTGAATATTGTTGTTTTATTTTTGGAGTTCTTGATATGAAACTATTGTTTATCCCTCTGAGCACATGACAAAAAATCAACAGTTTACAACACCGAATTTGAAAACGTTCTCTTTCTTTCCCTGTTATCTAGGCCAATTTTACCTCTATTCTACCTCTTGGATTTACTGGTTCAATTTGGCTAAAATGGAAAAACCAGTATTTTCCCTAAGGGGTATGATGAAGGCTAATGATACTGAGATTCTGCCAATTTACAGAAGTTAGAGGCATTTACTCTCTGCTTCTATTTCCTGAAATTTAACCCCTAAGTCTTGAAGAACTCGTTACTCCAGCAAACTTAGAAACAAATCACGCTAATGGGTAGAAATACTGATCTCACTAATCTCGATCCTCCTGCCTCTTTGGACAGCTCCTGAAGATCTGTATAAGGACTTCCTGACCTTGGAGCATCTCATCTGTTTCAGCTTCCAAGTGGCTAAGGGCATGGAGTTCTTGGCTTCTCGAAAGGTAAAGGGAAAGACCGTATCTCTTGAGACCACAGGTGTGGACGTAAGGTATCTAGTGGCAGCCATTGGTGTTTGTTTGGGATTGTAACTCATTCCCCACCTCCAGGACTCTTAAAAGAGCCCTACAGGGGAGACTCCGTTTCTGCTAATTAAGGATGGCTAAAGAGCTCATGGAACTAGTCTGTACAATAAATACTTACCTAGCCCCTGTGAAGTGTTGGGTGGTTTTCGGAGCACTTGGGACACTGTAGTGAACAAACAGGCACAGCCATCCACCTGCAGGGAGTTTACATTCTAGAGGGTGGAGCAAACAATAAACAATATAAACAAGTAAAATGCATCGGAAGTTAGATTGGAGTAAATGCTATGGGAAAAATAAAGCAGGACATGGATACAGAGTACACAGGAGGGATAAACGTGCGTGTGTGTGTGTGTGTGTGTGTGTGTGTGTGTACAGCAATTGAAAACAAGTGGGCGAGGAAGGCTTTCCTAAGAATGTGACTTTGGAGCAGTGACCAAAGGAGAGGAGAGGGACTGAGCCTCCCAGGTATCTCAGCAGGAGAGAGTCTATTTTTAATTTATTTTACGTTCATTACCGTCCATCAAAAGTATTTGCTAGTAGTATAATTAGAAACCAGGAAGGACAAGCTTCAGATGAAAGCGATTAAGAGAGCTAAAATTAGAAAAGTAGGCCAAACAAAGGCCGAGGTGGGGACGTGACAAGTGACAAATATCCCAGAGGTGGGTTGTACACAACCACAGAGGGAGCGGCGTCGGTGGCAGTCACCCCTCTGGAAAGGCAAAAAACACATAGTTTGACATCAAACAAGAAAAATCCAAGTTAAGGTTCAGTTCAAAACTATCAGTTGGCCATGTATATTTCTGGGGAAAGAAAGACTTAAGTTTTTGTTGTTGTTGTTGTTATTGTTTATTTTTTCTAAATTAGATGAAATCCCTAACCCACTTTCCCCCCCCTGAAGTTTAAAGCTTCTCACAGCCTTTCAGAGTCTCAAGATCTTGTGTTGTCTTAGGGGAAGGGGGAGAACTGGGGTCTTCTTGCAGGGTATTTCCAAAGAGTAAAGCCCTTTACCCTTCTTGGAGATTATGATTTATTATTATTATTATTGTTACTAAGACCAGAGCTCACCATTTAGTTAGGGTCCCTTTGGCGACTGGGAAGGGAATGAGTATGGAGGTGGGCACTTAGTTCTTGGGCTCAAAAAGCAGTTTGAGGGACAGTAGAAAATACTGTCTACTTTTTGGACAATATGCTTCTGGATATGCCTCGTCCAGAAGAGTGTGCTGTGTGCAGATGTGAGTGGCTGGGAGCTCAGTATGCCCAGCTCACATGATTACTCTTGCTTGACTTAAGAGTTCTCATGCAAGTCTTGGCTTCATTTGTCATGTTCCCTGAGACTCTTACTCTCTCACAAATTCATCATGTGGAACTAAAGCAGCCGAGCAGTAGGAAGTTAGAGGACATAGAGAAAGGAGACGTGAAAAGCTGAAACGAATAGAAGGTGAAAGCCATGGTGAATTCCGTTTTACTTTTTAGTGCCCTGGAGAATCGATCCGGCTCGTGATAGGCTGAAATTGCCTTAATAGGCCTTTAGGATGATCGAGCACTTTGAAATCAGAGTGAGCCCCACCGGTGGGAAGGGTTTAGCAGAGCCGGCACGGCTTTGGTTCCACACGGAATGGGGAAACTGACAAAGAGCACCGAACCAATGAGAGCTCTTGCTTCTGATTTCCGTGCATTCATTCAGAATAAATCCCATCTGGGGCCTCCTTAGAATAACTCACCTTCAACCATACATGGTGCCAGACAAAAGGGATGTGTGGATGTGACCAGCAACACATTTTTAATTGTGTCCTAGAGAAGTCTATTTATGACTCCAGCATCGTATTATAACTTAATTATTTAACTCCGAAGGCTGGGGCTGGTGATGGAATAAGCAGATGTGGGTCTCCATGAGGCTCACAGGTTTTTTTCCTGAAGTGTTGATAAAAGATACTCACCCAGTCCATGTTAATCAGTTGGTTTTCTGATGTGGGATTTTTTTCTTTTTCTTTTTTGAAGCATGAGGTCACAACAGATGTAAAAGAGATCAGCTGTGCCGAGACCTAACACAATTCTCTTTGCAGTGTATCCACAGAGACCTGGCAGCACGAAATATCCTCTTGTCGGAGAAGAACGTGGTGAAAATCTGTGACTTTGGCTTGGCCCGGGATATTTACAAGGACCCGGATTATGTCAGAAAAGGAGATGTAAGTTTCAAAGATGCACCCAGGGATCTATCAAGTTACAGGATTCAAACTCCTCATAGCAAACTTCAGGACCTGTGTTCTGGAACAAAAGAAGTTTTTTTGTTTGTTTGTTTGTTTGTTTTTCAGATCTTTGCTAATCTACATTCCCATTCCTTGTCTTCTTACCCTCTTAGGCTCGCCTCCCTTTGAAATGGATGGCCCCGGAAACGATTTTTGACAGAGTCTACACAATTCAGAGTGACGTGTGGTCTTTTGGTGTCTTGCTCTGGGAAATATTTTCCTTGGGTAAGTCACTGCTTTCCGTCTTTCCATCTAGACCCCAAATAGGTCGATAAAAGTTGATGTCCTTTCCTCTCCTGTACTTCACCTCCGTCGGGTGAAACTTCTTGGACGTCTTGGATTGTAAAACCTAAAAGGAGACAAAAAAACATATATAGGGAAGGATGCTGTGTAAGAATCAGGCTCAGGGCTTTCCATAAAAAAAAAAAGAAAAATCAAATCAAAGAATGTCCTCTCCCTGTTCTATTCTAGGTGCTTCTCCATATCCTGGGGTAAAGATCGACGAGGAGTTTTGTAGGCGATTGAAAGAAGGGACTAGGATGAGGGCCCCTGACTATACCACAGCAGAAATGTAAGACTCTAGAAAGTATCTCTCTGTTCTCGTCCACTGTTTGCAAATTCTCCCTGCCTGGAAGACTTTCCCGCATATAATATATATACGTCCTTCGGGGCCCAGTTCGTGTCCTACTTCTGCCTTTCCTGATCATCTCAAATGCAGTCCTTGCCAATCATCTCAAGTGCAATCATTGCCATCTTAAAATGGCAGCATTTAGGTATCCATACCAACCAGTTAGTTGTTAGTAGGTGCTGAATTTGTGACGTTTTCTTTTCTGTACACACTTGAGTCTCCGAGTGTAAGGCTCTGTCTCTCGTGAAGTATTGTCCCCCTGTTTTGCCTCTTGACTCACGGTGGGCTCTCTCTAAATGTTTACCTACCCAGGTGCTTGTTTTCAGCCTCCGTTCCAGGGGGAAGGAGGCTGTTGGTGACATCAGTGTTTCCTTTCTCCAGGTACCAGACGATGCTTGACTGCTGGCATGGAGACCCCGACCAGAGACCCACGTTTTCAGAGTTGGTGGGACATCTGGGAAACCTGTTACAAGCGAATGCTCAGCAGGTGTGTAAGCTCCCTCTGAGTCACTTCTACACACATATTCAGGTGTCGAGTTTCCCTACCTACCACCCAAACTCACCACCATCGTGCCATCCTCTTGGCCACTGAATAAGAGGCCATGTTCTTCTACATCTCAGCACTGGTGCTTTTCTGAAAGCTGTAATGACCCTTTTAGGCAGATGAGATTCTAATTTTTTTTTTTTTTTTTTTTGAGACAGTCTCACTTTGTTGCTCAGGCTAGAGTGAGTGCTGTGGTGTCAGCCTAGCTCATAGCAACCTCAAACTCCTGGGCTCAAGAAATCCTCCTGCCTCAGCCTCCCAAGTAGCTGGGACTACAGGCATGCGCCACCATGCCAGGCTAATTTTTTCTATACATATATATTAGTTGGCCAATTAATGTCTTTCTATTTATAGTAAAGACAGGGTCTTGCTCTTGCTCAGGCTGGTTTTGAACTCCTGAACTTGAGCAATCCTCCCACCTCGGCTTCCCAGAGTGCTAGGATTACAGGTGTGAGCCACCGCGCCCGGCCTGAGATTCTAATTTATAACCTGGGAGCAGACTACTCTTATTTCTACCTACGTATCTTTTTGCTATGTTTTCACATGCTCTTCTGAGATTTAACAGAAGAATCTGGTTTGTCTACAGAATATCAGCAATGGAAGGAATCTGAAGGAATTTTTAAGTAAATTCTGCAGGCAAAAATACATCTCAACTATGCAAAATAGAGAGTTTCTTCCTCGGTAAAATCTCAGACCCACCGTAACTTGTATGTAGGATTTTAGAGTTGTAGCCTTTACCATTAGAAAGTTACTTCATCTACAGTCAACACCTCTTACCCCAGTAGAGGCCACTGTCCTCCTCCTTGTCTTGTGAACAGCTGGGGGATGGTGATGGGTCCAATCTGATTGTATCAATAAGCATTCCAAACATTTAAAGGTATTAGACCGCCCTTTCTTTCTTTCCTTTGCTGAAGTCATGTTAAATTGCGCAAGCTTTTCTCAGAAGACCCATTTTCCTATCTATTTGTTGCTTTTCTTTAGACTGTCATCTGTTTTTCCATTGCCTTGAAATGCAGAGGCTAAGATTGGATGCCAGGCCCTTTGAAGGGCATGGCTCGTGTAGACAGGGCTTTGTGAAGACATGATTTCTTAGCTCTGTGTGTCGTGTTTCGTATCTCTGACCACAGTCTGCCTTGTCTTCAGTATGTGCACAGTGCCCGGTGGTCTCCTTACCCACCTTGTTTTCAGTCCTCTCCTTTAACGTACCTTCATGCTGGGAGGCCAAGGCGGGCGGATCGCTCAAGGTCAGGAGTTCGAAACCAGCCTGAGCAAGAGTGAGACCCCGTCTCTACTAAAAATAGGAAGAAATTAATTGGCCAACTAAAAATATATACAGAAAAAATTAGCCAGGTGTGGTGGCGCATGCCTGTGGTCCTAGTCACTCGGGAGGCTGAGGCAGGAGTTGGAGGTCGCTGTGAGCTAGGCTGATGCCACAGCACTGTAGTCCAGGCAGCAGAGTGAGACTCTGTCTCAAAAAAAAAAAAATAAAAAAATAAAAAGTATATACATATATACCTTCATAGACACATTCCTTTTAAGTGGCCTTTTGTTTTGGACAAACCATATTTAATGTTGTCTTAAAGTTCTCTGTTCAGATATGAAAACAACACACCCTATAGCCAAGAAGGCCCTGTGGCCTTTGTTTTCCTGAAAAGGCTCTTGAAGGACTGAAGCCATAACAATCGTATGCTATGTTTATTGTTTCAGGATGGCAAAGATTACATTGTTCTTCCAATATCAGAGACTTTGAGCATGGAAGAGGATTCTGGACTCTCTCTGCCTACCTCACCTGTTTCCTGCATGGAGGAAGAGGAAGTGTGTGACCCCAAATTCCATTATGACAACACAGCAGGAATCAGGTACTGTATGTGGCCGGCTTCCCCCCGGGGCTGGGGGGGGTGGGGGCTTCAAGGCCATGTTGGGGAGGGGGCATGGAAGTGGGTGGAAGATCTTGCATTAGGCTGGCTGCATCCCACTTCTGCACAGCCTTAGCCCCGACGCTAACGTAAAGGGGAGCGCTTCTGCAGGAGGGCTTGGTAGGTGACTTTCCTCCCATCTGTAGCCCATGCGGTCGCCAGGGCTCTTCCTTTAAGAATTGTAGGCCCTGCAGCTGCAATAGCTGGAATGCCACCGTTTGTTAAACTCCAGAAAGAGAGACCAGTTGTGCAAAGACATCTGCATTTAAATGATCCCCATGTACGCTTTTATTAACGTGAATGAAATGGCTTAGAAGAGATTGAGGAAGGAAGAGTTCTGTGCACAAACATATGCATGGCTCTCCGGAGAAGTCACAGAGCGCCGTAGGTCTGGGTCCTGAATTAGACTGGACACCGAATCTCAGAGGCCCTTCCCAAGCCTGATCTGCAGCATTTTATTTGCATAATGGGACGTCTGGGCTTTTTTAAAACACATGCCCTGCAGCCTTTCTTGGTGTGTCAAGGGGTGCTGAAGGCAGCTTGCTTTTTTCTCTCTCCCAGCACCTGTGCATAAGAGTGGATACGGGTTTCTGCCATGTGATATTAAAATTGCCTTTTACTAAGCCTGGGACCACTTCGCTTTGCTTTGTTTCCTTCCCAACCCCTTTGGGTGTTTTCCTCCTTTAAACTGGAGCCCCCGATGGCCGGGGTCCAGCCCGCCCTGCTGAGCTGCAAGGAGGGGCGGGACCGCTCTCATGTGTGGGGCGCTTGGCCAGGTGCCGCATGGCAGGGGCTGCTGGGGAGGTCCCCGTGGACCTTGTGCCCCGTGGAGTCACGCAGGGCAGCAGGGACGCCGAGATGAGAGAAGGAAGCTTGGAACGGTTAGAAGCCAGCAAGTGAGCTCACCATTCCCTTTATGTCAAAAGCATTCAGCATTTTTTTAAAAGAACTTTTCCATAGACTCTCAGATTTTGCCCATGTGATAATGCTCAGAGTTAGGCAAAGTAGAAACTATTGTCTTTTTTTTTTTTTTTTTTTTTGATGTACAATTGAATGTGAGGCTCAGCTCGATGCAGGTAGTAGAGTCACTAGAGCTCCCAAGTGGCCTTTTCACAGCTGTGTGACTTGGGGCAGATCGTCCACTCTCTCCCTCAGTTTCCTTATCTGTGACACGAGGCAAGACCACTGGTGCTGTTTGAAAGTGGCTGTTTTGCGAGTTGCACCATGTAACGTATTTCTAAGTGCCCGGCATTTGGACACACTCAGTAAAAGATGGCTATTAAGTCACATCCCTGAGATGAATCCATTTCCCCTGACATCTAATTCAGTGCTGTTTTCTCCCACACCCAGGAGGATCCTCAGAGAGAAAGAGGCATGAGATGAGACTCCAGTTCCACTCCTATGCTGACAAATTCCTAGTTCAAGTGCATTTGGCCTCCCAGTGTGATAATTGTTCCCACAACTCGATTACTGGCCACTCCATTCTCAGAAAGCCATTCGGCCCTGAGCTATATGCCGTGTTTTCTGGGACCAAGTGGAGTGAGGATGCAAGCCAGCAGCCTCTGGGCTCGCTGGGTGCCTTGCATAGGGTGCTGAGCAGGAGATGAAGTCGCGTTTGTGTGCCGGAAGTGCCAAACGCGACGCTGGATCTAAACAAGGACTGCTGACATGTGTCCCCAGCTGCGGGGACAAGTGCCACACCGCATTCCCGACCCAGGCCTGGCTCCTATTTTCTGTCTGTGATTTCTGAATCGGTTTTCCAGTCCGGTTTCTCTTTTATCCAGCCGTACTTTGAAAAGTAAAATGGAAATGGCAATCTTTTGTCTGCATCTCCTCTCAACTCCCTTCGCCTTTTTTTTTTTCCTTTTTATAAAAATAAAACCCCCAGTCACCTTCTAATCATCTGGGTTCAAAGAAAGGCAGATGGAGGCGTCTGCACACGGCACGCTTCATTCTGATGCTCTCCTGTGGTTTTGCTTCTCCAGGGGGCCCGAGATGAGGCTGGGGTACCTCTCAGGGGACCTGTTCTATCCTCTTTCTCATTTCCAGCCAAGGAGAAAAACGGAGGCGTCTCTCTCCCTTGCTTCCTCCTTGTAATTTCCAATTCCATCCCATTATAAATAGAGCTGGACAGAGACATCACTGTGGGAACCGGCCTTGTGATTCGTCATTGCCCCTTTGAACCATTTTGATAATATTTGTTCAGCATTTATTTAGAGAAGAGGCTGAGAAGCGTGTGGGGAAGGACCAGGCACGTCTGGACTTAGTTTTGTCTCTGATTTCCCCTGTGGATCAGCTCTGGTCCCACGTTTGCCTGCTTCCTGCAAGAAAGCACTGGACTCATCCTTCTTTGTGGGCACTTTGGGGACCATCTGTGGCTGCCCTGTCATTTCCCCTGGGACTGTCACCTCCCACACTGAGCAGCTTATCAAAGATGTCTTTGCAGTTCTCTCTCAGAGAAAGGTTTTGGTGCATGCTATTTTCTTTGTTTTGGTTAATTGCAAGTGATGATTAAATGCCTCTTGTAGAATGAGGCTCGGGCAGCCTGCTGGCTACATGTTCCTGAACTTGGCTCTGCTATTAGACGGCTCGAAGTGGGGTTGTCCGATCTCCACCTTTTGTCAGGTTCATGCCCCGCACTGACCCACACCTTCCTCCCACCGCACAGTCAGGGCACACAACGGCAACCAGAACAGCACTGTGCACGTCCTAGGTGCCTAATAAAGACATGAACGATCCTGTCTGCTGCTTTCTTCTTCCTTTTCCTTCCTGAGACTCTTTAAAGCCATTCAATGTGGAGTAGGGTAAAAAAAGAAAAAAAAAACCCAAAAACAAAAACAAACAAACCAAACTTGCATGGGCTTTGAAGTCTGAAGACCTAAGTTTGAGTCCTAGTTCCACCCTTTATTAGCCATTTTCTCCCCAAGCCTTGGCTTCCTCATCTGCAAGTGGGAAATAATACAAAGACCGATTTCCTAGTCTGGTGAGGAGCAGATGCAACAATGTCCGTGCAAATGCTTTGTCTGCTGGGAAGGACTATCACAGTTTTTAAATTATTGGACTCAGAACTCAAGGAGCTGTCCTTTTCTGAGGCCGCTGATTTACTGCCCACACTCGCCAGCTCGAGTTGATTCTACACCCCAGATACCGCTGACATCTGTCCACGTCCCCAACCCGCATGCGTCCCCTTTCTCTAGCCAGGCTGCCCTCCTTTCTCCCAGAGAACTGTGCTGTGCTGTCGTCCTCAGCCCAGAGTCACCTTTCTAAAGGCATATCCGACCTTGTCAGTCTCAGGCTTAAATTCCTTCCGTGGCCTCTCACTGCCCTCAAAACAGTAATGCAGGCATTCTAGCTCTGCGATTTTGGATACATTCCTTAACCTTGCCGTGCCTCAGTTTCCTCATCTAAAAAGTTGGCATACTAATACCCGCCCCTAGAGAGGTGTCACTGTGCAGATGCCAGGGGATGCTGTTTAGAAGACACTTGGCACAGTGCCTGGAAGGTGGCACATTCTTCCTGAATGAGTGAATGAAAAAATGATTGACTATGGTGTCGTAGTTCTTGACAACTACTACTTTTAGGGACTGGACTTCGGAGAAAGTGGGCTTTGCCTGATCCCTGTTTTTTGTTTTTTTTTTGTCCTCTTTCTTGTGGCACTTCCTTAGTGAGGACACCACTGGTAAACCTCGTTCTCTCCTCTCCGTAAGGGCAAGAGCCAGCCTCCAGGGGAAGGGAGAGAGACTTAGTTTCTTTTCTTTTCTTTTCTTTTCTTTTCTTTTCTTTTCTTTTCTTTTCTTTTCTTTTCTTTTCTTTTTTTTCTTTCTTTTCTTTTCTTGACAGAATCTCACTCTGTTGCCCAGGCTAGAGTGAGTGCCATGGTGTCAGCCTAGCTCACAGCAACCTCAGACTCCTGGGCTCAAGCGATCCTCCTGCCTCAGCCTCCCGAGTAGCTGGGACTACAGCCATGCACCACCATGCCCGGCTAATTGTTTCTATATATATTAGTTGGCCAATTAATTTCTTTCTATTTATAGTAAAGACAGGGTCTCGCTCTTGCTCAGGCTGGTCTCGAACTCCTGACCTTGAGCGATCTGGCCGCCTTGGCCTCCCAAAGTGCTAGGATGACAGATGTGAGCCACCACGTCCGGCCGAGACTTAGTTTCCATTCTCCTTCTTTGGCCCAAGGTCTATGCAGCAAGTTCCAGAAGCCTACTTGTAGTGGAAAGTAGGCTGGGATAAGAGTTAAGAGTGTATTTTCCATTCCTTCCCATGAA
Source organism: Mirza zaza (assembly GCA_008750895.1). Lineage (NCBI taxonomy): Eukaryota > Metazoa > Chordata > Mammalia > Primates > Cheirogaleidae > Mirza > Mirza zaza. The sequence goes on along the minus strand of VSMD01095952.1, from coordinate 33,184 downwards.
AAGGACTTCTCTTCTCTCCACTTGAGCTCTACGTGGTGACTTTGACAGATCACCCAGACTCACCCGAAGCCCTGTGGCCAGGAAGGAGCACCTCCCAAGAAAGAGGTGGTCTGTTGTCTGAAAAGCCTTATTCTTTGATCTGACTCCTGCAGGAGTCCCTTTTGTCCCTTAGAGAGCTTAGAGGGAGACTCCTGCAGGAGTCCCTTAGAGAGCTAGGGAGGGAGAGCTATTGCCAAATACATTTTTTTAAATGGGGCCATCAGAGATGCAGAAATATTCATGACTTTCTCTTGTTCCTGTAGTCTGTGGGAAACTCTGAAATAAGCAAAATATCTTATGACTCTCAAACCACTGGGCTTTCCTGAGACAGGCAACTCAGAGGGCTAAAACTAAGGGACAGTGAGACTTGGTCCTTGGCCCTCTGCACACCAAGCCTCTGCTACACGTGGAAGGAGGAGTTAGTTGTCTTTAGATCACTGCTGGGCTCAGAATCCTTTAGGGAGACCTACAGGTGTTGCCTCTGCCCATCTTTCATGGACTGGTTGTTCTGTGAGCATTATCTAGCAAAACTTTCCTAGGAGACAGCCAGAAAGATGTGAGACTCTTGGCGATGTGTGCAGAGCCCGGGGGAGGAATCACATGCCATCAGGAAGCCACGTAGAAGGCAGTTGGTCACCCAGCCTGCTGCTGTTGTTTTCAGGGCAGCGGTGGGTCTCAGAAGCACGATTCCAAGGAACACGGACTCATCTGGACTCCTCAGTGATATTATACTTTTAAATGGACACTCACAGGAAATTAAGCCTTCCATGAGTGCTAGCAGAGAAAGATTTTGTTTTGTTTTGTTTTGCTTTTTTTCCAAAGGATGTTTTGAAGGTTGCTCTTAAACTTGTGGTCGAAAGCTAATGAACGTAGGTATCACTTGGAGTATCTGCAGCCAACTATACCACCACTAAAATGCAAATATTTGTTCTTTTGCAGTCAGTATCTGCAGAACAGTAAGCGAAAGAGCCGGCCCGTGAGTGTCAAAACATTTGAAGATATCCCATTGGAAGAACCAGAAGTCAAAGTAATCCCAGATGTAAGTACATCTTTTAAAAATAGTCTTAGAAATAATACAAAGGATGAAACACTAGCTAGATAAATATTAGCCTAAGCATTAAAGTCTCGAAGCCTCATTATAAGGCTGTCCTTGAAGGTATGTGTCAACGGGGTCATTATGGGGATGGAACTTTGGTTTTTACATAAGTAAAGCCTCTGGTCCAAGGTTCACTAAAGTGTGAATAGTGTCACTGTGAAAAGAGGAATGAAAACAGGCGTCCTCAGCTGCTGCTTGATACATTTTCTCCTCTCCCTGGCCGAAGTCTACGTACAGGAAGCAGTTGCTTCCTTTTGTAGCAAGCACAATTTTTGACCTTGATACCTTTACCTTCCTCTGACGGCCATTGTCTGATAGATGAGTTAAAAATCAGTTTCATTAAATAGCTGGTCAGTGTATACACTCAACTGTGCCATCTCATTGTCTCTTGAAAAGGACAACCAGACGGATAGTGGTATGGTTCTTGCCTCCGAAGAGCTGAAAACTTTGGAAGACAGAACAAAATTAGCTCCATCTTTTAGGTAAGACTCAGCGAAATAAAAAAGACAAATTTCAATAGGAATTTTTTGGAAGAAACTTAGGAACTTTCAGTGTAAGCTCAGATTTCCCCCATTGAGTGTCTTCGTTGGTTGGAGAAATTGAAACCAATGAAACAGGCCGGGCGCTGTGGCTCACGCCTGTGATCCTAGCACTCTGGGAGGCCGAGGCAGGAGGATCGCTCGAGGTCAGGAGTTCGAAACCAGCCTGAGTAAGAGCGAGACCCGGTCTCTACTATAAAATTAGAAAGAAATTAATTGGCCAACTAATATATATATAGAAAAAATTAACTGGGCATGGTGGCACATGCCTGTAGTCCCAGCTACTCGGGAGGCTGAGGCAGGAGGATCGCTTGAGCCCAGGAGTTTGAGGTTGCTATGAGCTAGGCTGACGCCACGGCACTCACTCCAGCCTGGGCAACAAAGCGAGACTGTCTCAAAAAAAAAAAAAAAAAAAAAGAGAGAAACCAACGAAACAATGAAATTGACAAATCTAAAAAGTAAACTGAAATAAATTATAGGATTTGGTCAATGCATATGAGAATTTATGCATACTAGGGAATTTCTGAGCATATTTACTATGGCCAGTAGTTTGTGTGTAAGTGCTCAGTAACAAAGAGGTTATTAGATACAATCTCTAAAACAACCAATAAGATTAAAATGTTTATGGACTCTGAAGAATTTTCAAAACTGTACATGAATGGGTACATCTGTATTTAAGAAATATGAAGTATAAGAAACAAATTAATTGGCCAACTAAAAATATATAGAAAAAATTAGCTTGGCATGGTGGCACATGCCTGTAGTCCCAGCTACTCGGGAGGCTGAGGCAGGAGGATTGCTTGAGCCCAGGAGTTTGAGGTTGCTGTGAGCTGAGCTGATGCCACATGGCACTGTAGCCTGGGCAACAGAGTGAGACTCTGTCTCAAAAAAAAAAAAGAAATATGATGTATAAATAGGCCAATATCTATTTAAGATACTTAAATATTATTGTCTGAATTAAATCTTTAATTGTGGGGAAAGTATTAAATTTGGTTTTGAATATAATCCCCGGTATATGGTTCAGTAGGAATTTGTAGTTGTTTTGAATAGATGTACCTGCTTTTAACCTAACAAATACATGAATATCTATAAGAATAAGAGGATAAGAGTTGTAATTTATTTGCTACATGGCTCATTCTAAGTAAGAATTTGATCTAATCTGTTATATAAAATGGGATACCCCTGAGTTTTTGAGTGATACACACACACAAAGTTTAAAATACGTCATTGTGCAACTTTACTGTTTTCTTCAAGGCCCAAGATAAGAAATTGTGAGAGCCAATCATATGTTTCATTCAATGACTCGAAAAAAATATTTATTCAGCAAGTACTATGTGCCAGGGGCCATGCCATTGCTTGAAACACCTAAACTAATTTTACTGGGATTGGATTGAAAGAAAAATTGTATTTCTAGTTATTTGAAGTAACTTAAACCACATATGAACACAAAGTTCGTAAAATCCTTTTTTGTAGTTTTTTTTCCCATTTTTTAAAATTTTTTCAGCATATTATGGGGGTACAAATGTTAAGGTTATATATATATCTTTTTTGTAGTTTTCAATATGAATAATTTGGGTAAAATACCTATTAAGGGGGAAAAACACCCTCCAATGGCTTGAGAACATTTAAATCCTGAAGTTTTAGATCAACACAGTGTACATTTCTAAGCTTTGACATGATTACCTCTGTCAGGATTCCAGGCTGTTGAAAACATTCTCTGGTTGCTGCTGAGTGATTGGGGTCCTTAGTCCTTCCAAAGAATGTGGTTTTGACGAGTAAAAAGCAGTGTTTGACATGTCTGGCCTGATCGCTCACACGCTTCAAGTTATTAAAGTTGCTCAAGAACTTTATTAACGCCATGTGCATACCTTGTAGCCCCCTCATTGACGGAATAGGGGAAAGCACAAGCGAACTTTCAGAACATCCCAATTTCCTTGACTGTCCTGAAAGCGGCCCCTTTGGCTGCTGTCATTGTATGCAAACTTGTCAATCCGCGAGACCGTACAAATGTCCCGCTGGTGGGAGCCTTTGCTTAACTCAGAAGAACTGCCTTTCATCTCCTCCCGGCCTTGGAAGACTTGGCCCTCAATAAGAGGACTCATCTGCAACTGCTAATCCATGCGAGTACCTGAAAATAGACGCTGTTGGAGTAAACCTAATGTGCCGACTTGCAACCAGGGTTTGGGGGACAGCTAGGTGGCTGGAGTCCCCGGAGAGATAGATCCCAGTCCCCGCGTGGAGTTGGGAATGGGGGTCGGGTAAGAAGCAAAAACAACTGTCTTCCCTCTGCCTGCTCATCTGTGTGCCGTTTCTTCCGCAGCGGGCTGGTGCCCAGCAAAAGCAGGGAGTCCGTGGCATCTGAGAGCTCCAACCAGACGAGCGGCTACCAGTCCGGGTACCACTCCGACGACGCGGACACCACGGTGTGCTCCAGCGAGGAGGCGGAACTTTTGAAGCTGGTGGAGATGGACGTGCGAGCGAGTGGCCTGGCCCCCATTCTGCAGCCCGACGCTGGGAACGCACTGAGCTCGCCCCCTGTTTAAAAGGAGGTGCCCCCTCCCTGGCTCCCCACTCCTGGATACCACGTCAGAGGTGCTGCTCTGATCGTCAAATGTCTGTCTCTCCATCGCCAGGAAGTGGCCACATTTGATTTTCATTTCAAGAAAAAAAAAAAAAGGACCTTGGACTGCAGGGAGCCAGTCCTCTAGGCATTTCCTGAGAAGATGCTTGTGACCCAAGAATGTGTTTGTTATCTTCTTCTCCCAGGGTTGACCCGATTCTCTTTCTCATTCGTTTGACAAGCATGTGTGATGGCCCCGGCTGCGGGTCTCCAATGGGTTTCGAACAAAGACGGTCAAGAAACGGCTCCGTCCTCCAGGAAGTGACAGGCCCCGGGGAGCTGGCACTTCTGCTAAGCTAGAAGAGGAACCAGGAACCACCAGGAACCACCTAAAGCACCTAAACCACGTGCTTTAGGTGCCGAAGGTGGGGACATGGGTAGGGCCAAGTCCGTCGGACAAGCTTTGATTTAGGCTTTGGGTCTCGAGCCAAGTCTTCAGTGTGGGGTTTGGACTGATAGAAAGGAAGACATTGGCTTGCTTCGAGAGAGTCGTGGAGCCTGAAAAGGGCACTGTGCTGGCTCTGGTGGCCGTGGGCATGTCGCCTGCCAGGAAACGTAAAGGCTTCGGACGAGGGGGTTCTGGTTTTAGAAGGTTGCGTGATCTTCGCAGTTGGGCTAAAGGAGAGTTCCCTGTGCCGTTTCCGACTCTTAATGAGCGTTCCTTCCGGACCCTTACGTGTGTCCTGGCCAGGCCCCAGGAAGGAAATGAGGCAGCTCTGGCTGCTTGTCTCCCAGGCCAATCCTTTATCCAGAGCGCCACAAAGAAAGGACACTGGAGAAAGGACGTTGGAGAGCCCTGACGGCACAGACCAGCTTCTGGTTCCTTCTGCATGACTACCCCATGGCTGTCCCGATGTCATATGTCTGAGACTGAATGCAGCAGTTCGGCGTCCAGCTGTGGTGTCAGAGCTTCAGGAAGGAATTTACCCTTTTTCTTCCTCCCCCTACCCCCGGCCTGCTCGCCCCACACCCTCCTCCCGTATTTTAGCTACTTGGCCTCTACACTCCAGCAAACCTGTTTGGGTTTTTTGTTCACTCTCTGAATGATTATTAGCCAGATTCAAAAATTACTTTATAGCCAAAATTATAACAACATCTATTGTATTATTTTAGACTTTTAACATATAGAGCTATTTCTACTGTTTTGTTTTTTTCCGCCCTTGTTCTTTCCTTTTTTTTAAAAAAAAAAAAGAAAATATGTTTTTCATTTGGTACCATAGTGTGAAGTACTGGGAACAATGACTATAAAACATGCTATGGCACATATATTTATAGTCTGTTTATGTAGAAACAAATGTAATATATTAAAGCCTTATATTATATATAATGGACTTTGTACCATTCACGTTTTGTATCAGTATTATGTAGCATAACAAAGGTCATAATGCTTTCAGCAATTGATGTCATTTTATTAAAAAATATTGAAAAACTCGAAGGGATCTCTTTGCAAGGCTGCATTTACCGTGCCCATCGTTTTCTCATTTCTAAACTGGAGGAGGAGGAATCAGACACGATTTCCACGTGGTTGTTTTTATCTTCTTATAAAGCAGCGGGCCCCAACCTTTTCGGTACCAGGGACTGGTTTCGTGGAAGGCAAGTTTTTCCACAGCCCGGGGTTGGGGGATGGTTTTGGGATGATTCCAGGGTGTTGCATTTATGGTGCAGTCAAACCACTGTGCTAATGATAATCTGTGTTTGCCTCGGCTCCACCTCTGATCATCGGGCATTAGATTCTCGTAAGGAGCATGCAACCTAGACCCCTCGCATGCACAGTTTACAGCAGGGTTCCCGCTCCTGTGAGAATCTAACGCCGCTGTTGATGTGACAGGAGGCGGGGCTTATGCGGGGATGCGAGCGACGAGGAGCAGCTATGAGTACAGTTGCAGCTTTGCTCACCCACCACCACTCCCCTCCTGCCGTGCAGCCCTGTTCCTAACAGGCCACAGACCGGTGCCAGTCTGCAGCCCCAGGAGTTGCAGACAGCAGTTACAAAGAATATTTTCACAGAATGTTTATACTTTATAAACCAATAAATGTATGCGTAGTAAAAAAATAGAATGGTATGATTACCACAACTGTCTTAGGAATAAGAACTTCTGGGTTTGAGGTCTAATTGCTCATTCCCCTCTCTTCTTCATGACACAGATAATTCTCACACATACACACAAGTACACACACAAGCCGTCTTACATGCTGGGCACTTTTGAGATTGTTAAAACATAGACCGAGAGATACATAACTCTGGGGCCCTCTGGTGAATCCCATGTTTGTCAGAATAGCCAGCCATGAAACTCAGGGGGTGAGAGACCTGAGACAGGTGGCCAGACTCAGGGCAGTGCAGGGACACATGGAGCATGTTCATAGTGTCCAATCGTATTTCATTTCACACTGACAACGTCAAAACATCAGACCCACCATGGCCATTTTGAATGACTACTTTTGCCTGAATGCAGTAAGCGTGGTCATTTAACAAACCATTGGCACCAATAAGTGACTTTACTTTTATATGATACTTTTTAAACAAGACTTTGAAATGTTTATCTAGTCAAATACGTTTCTCTGTCTCTTTAAAAAAAAAAACAAACAGCTTCTAGGTTTTGTTTTTAAAAAATCTTATTAAGGAAGGTCTTCCCAATTCTCAAATAACCCCAGATTCTCCATTTTCTTTTGTTGCTCTTAAATCCATTTGGAATTTTCATATATGGGTGAGATAGGAGTCTAGCGTTATTTATTTATTTTCCCAAGCAGATTGTCAATCATGGAAGCACCATTTATTAAATATCCCTCTTTTCTCTGTGGTTAGGGTACTATCTTTTGTAGCATTTTCCCAGCCTGGTCATGTCACAGACATTCCGCACAACTTTGCGATAAAGAATTCTGGGGGCATGTGTGGCTGATGGGTGGTAGGACTGGCTGGGAGGACAGAGTCAGGGTTTTCCAACAGACTTTGGTCAACTATGGGCAGGTTTGGTGTTATTATAGGCTCTTCCAGGAAATGAATGGAAGAAGAGTTCAAGTTATTCAGGATGGAGGAGACCTCGCACAAAAACACAGGATTTTTCTCCACTTTAGGAAAAAGACAAGATTTTTGTTTCTCCTAAGTGGCTCATGGCATTGCTTCCAATGCCAGGAATTTGGGTTCAGCTGGAGCTTCACACTTTAGTAAGAAATGCTCTCAGCACCTCAGGCAGGACGATTAAGAGGTGAGGTTTGGCCTTCTTCTTCAGTCTTCTGTCATCCATGCCTCTCGTTTCTTCTCCTCATCTGCCCCTGTATTGAAGAAAAAAAATGTGGCTTATTAAAGTGCTTCTCCCAGTGGTCTTATTTTCAAACTTTTGATTGGAGGCATTTGCTGCATTTTAGGTGAGATCTCTCTCCCCTTGCTCCTTCCCTCCCTAAATTTGCTTTGATCCTTCTCCTGCCCCTTGAACCCTTCTGTCTCCTCACCTTCCACTTTCTTATCTTCCTCTCCCCTGCACCCCAAGCCCAGCAGGAGAGTCCTGGGGAGGTTAAGTTCATCCCCCCTGGATTAGGTGAGCCTATCTATGCATATTCCTTTGTCCTCTTCCATGAAAGTGAAGAAGAAAAGTAAAAAATTCAAACCTACAACTTTGTAGTTGCTAACTTAACCCAGTGTTCCTGTCTCTCCCTAGCATGTCTTTCTTTCCACCTCTGACTCAGATATTTATCACCAGATGCTAAAATGCAGGCAAATCCAGAAAATAAGCTTTTCATACACTTCTCTCCACATTTGCATGTCCCTTTCCCTTAGGGGCTGTGGCCTGTCCTTGCATTCTTGAGTCTGCAGTAAGCACTACTCAAAGGGCATTCTAGCTCACTTTTATAAAATTGCATTTTCCAAATGAATCTCTTCCATGTTAAGAGTTTAGACATAAGTTAAAAAACCATCATTTTTGTGAAAGCCATTTTAAGTCCAATTTTTGGAAAAGTTACAGACTGTTCCCAGGTGGTAAAGAAATAGAAATGGCAAAATAAAGTTGTTTACTCTGTTTTTGACTGAAATGGAGAGAGAAATGGAAGAATCTGGGAGGAACAAGCCAGAGAGAAATTAAACAGCCAAGTTGACCTGAAATTCTGGAGCTAACCGGGTAGCATAGCACACAGCAGCCCGGGACAGGCCCGACTCAGAGATAAGGACTCTAAGTTAAGGAATAGCATTCTAATGAATCCTACTGATAAGACAAGGGTTACAGTAAACTGTGATTGATATCGAGTGAATGTTAGTTAGAAGACATCAAATTGTACCTCACATTTTATTTTCTTTACCACATGTGACTTTTATGGAACAGCTTTTGATGCTTCTAAAACAATGTTACATTTCAGTAGTTCCACTAAATTTTTTGTTGTTGTTTAAAACTTTAAAAAGGAACCGGTAAATATGTGGTTTAATTTTGTATTTTAGCTTCACTTATTTATGCCAAGTACTTTAGAACATACAGTCAGTGTATTTACCAAAAACTGGTGACAGTGTACCCTCATGCCTTAATTGTTTGAAGATCTTAACTTTGAAATACCTTGCAATAGAAAAAGGATAAGGAGGAATAAGAAAACGGGCTTTTGCTCTGGTTTATTTCATTTTTTGCTTGGTTTGCTTTTTTCTCTTCTTCAAGAAGTAATCTTTTGCCCGAATAAATTCAGGAAAGTGGGTTGAGTTCTGCAGTTAAAGGTACTCTCACAATGTGGCTCTGGGGCCGAGTGTAGCCACAGAACAGGGGCATGGGACGAGCCACCAGGGGCCCCTGAGCAAGTGTGACCAGGGTAGGTTTAACGGGATCCCGGTGCTGTGCACAAGGAGATCTCTTTAAGCTGAAACGACTTAGCCTGTCAAAGGAGATTGGAAACACTCCATTCATTGCCACAGAGAGAGCATAACTGGGAATGAAAACCTAGACACGAGGCAGAGAATTCAAGCTAGATCGAAAGTGAGCAGCAATATCTCATTGTCATTGCCCATTGGGGTTAGCGAGAAACATGGCAGCTGGCATCCTGCAGCCCATGTTGGGGAAAGCAAAGCCTTCCACAGAAATCGAGCTCCAAAGATTTAGCCCTTAACACTGAAGTTTAAATGAATAATATTTATATAGTTATATATATATATTTATTTGTTTGTTTATATATAATTGCATTTATAAAATGCATACAATGTGCCAGATATTCTTTTAAAAAAGTTGATTAACTCAAGTTATAGGGACCCTAAAGAAGGCTGTAGGCAACGCAGTGTAGACCAGGTGAGCAAACCAGAGTAGGGTGCACAAAGAGACCCTCCTTAATGATTTTTACAAGTGTTGGCTAAGGATTTACTATGTACCCGACAACCCACTAGGCAGTGGTCAAAATCATTTTCCTAGCTGCATGGTTAAAGGTCATGAACAGAACCACAGGAAGGAGGATATCCACTCTTACTCCAGATCTATATTTCTCTAGATAGCCTTATGGTCTCACCTTAACGAATTGAGCATAGTTCTCATTATCTGCTCAGTCATTCTTCATTCTTGAATAAAAATCTGAGTTCAAGGGCCCCTTTAGGTGTTGTAATCCATAGAGTCACCATGGAGGCACCTAACCTGATTTCAGAGTCAGGAAGCTCATGGGAAAAACCCAGGTAAGAACCTTCTTACAGAAGACTGAGGAAATTAGGTTTATTTTTGTCTGGTTCACCTCATACCGCGAAATTTGCAGTTCTCATGTAAAGCAAGATAAGATTCTGTTAGTGCTCCAGAAGAACTCCATATTGGCAGAGACCACATGCAACACAGAAGGAATCTCTGGTGTTATAAGTAACGCTGTGTTGTTCTTTATGCTACCGTTCTGCATTTTAAACTTTTCCAATGGATGAAAATCCAGAGTACAGAGAAAACAGATTCTATCACTGCCATCAGTTTTACTAGGAATCATTCGGTAGGAATTGTTTCATGGAATGATTTCTTCTTGGGCATTTCAAAAATACTATCAGGCGACACGCAACTTTTCATGAGTACGTCTGTTTTGCAAAACCAAGGTGTATTCCTGTATAGATCAGCTTGAGATCTTTTCAAGTGGCCTGCGCTTGAGTCAATGGAAATGAATTTTCCTTCCATTCCATCATTGTCAATAGATCATGATGTCTTGCTGGGCCTTCCCCTCCCCCCCTCCCCACCCCTGTCTAATATGGTTGGCAAATTTCCTTGAGGATCTGTCATGAAGAGAGAAAAAGGATCCTCATTCTTCTCTTATCACCTTATTCATCAGCGAATTTCAGAGTTCAGCCCAGCTTTTGTTCCTGTGACCTTTTGTACCCGAGGAGGAGGGCTTACTGCTTCTTTGACAGAGGAGCAAGGTGGCATGCCAGAATTCATTCCTGAGCTGGATCTCACAGAATTAGTTAACAACGCTTGCTTCAAAAAAAAGCACCACCGAGTATTAATTTTGGACAACATACATGTTGGAGCAAGTTTAATCACAGCACGGTAAAATTTTAAAGTAAATGCATATTGCAGATTGAACTTTCATTGTTTTTGTATATTTCATGGTGACAGACATTTAAGCAGCTCTGCACTCAGACCTGAGCAGCATGAAGGGTGGAGAGCTGACATTGATCAACCTACCACGTGCCAGGCATTGAGCTTCATATATTATCCTTTTAAATCCTTGCAATGGGCCCTTGCCTTAGGTGCTAACATCACCACGTTACAACGAAGAAGCAGGTAAGGCTTAAAGCCTCAATATTGAAGGTCATACACGCCAGGATTACATCCAGTCTCCTGAAGACGTCAGGGACATGCTGTTATTTGAGATAAGAACAACGATGGCATCTTCTCTCTGGATGGAAAGCAGTGAGCCGGCTCATCCTATAAATCAACCACCAACTGAAAGTTACATGTTAAGGTGGCCTTTACGTGTCTTAGCCAATACGTGTTGGCTTCAACATTCCCATCTTTAAGGCAGCTTTATCTGTAGGATAATTCCCCTAGGCACTGACTAAACATAAAAGCTCAGTGTTGTAATAAACATGAAACTTCCAGAAGAAAGACATGTGTTACTCACTAGCTGTGTGGCCTTTGGCGAGTCACTTAACAGTCTTATGTCCCTCATCTGGATGAAGATTAAATGAGATGTGTGTAGAGCACATAGCACACCACCTGATACACACAAAGTATTTAATAAAAGTTAGCTTATATTCTTATGGCGATGCTAGTGATAGTGATATTAGGTCTATTTATACCTTGTTGAACGACAGTTCTCAAAAATTGTCAATTAATTTACCAGCAACAAGCTGGATGGACATCTTCAAAGGAACAGACTGCCCTTCCTGGTCCATTTGATTTAAAGGGTTACACGAGTAACAAATTATCGGATGACATATGCGTGGGGAAGCTGTAGTATGATACAGTCAAGATGCAGAAAGAACTCACTGGTCAGGATTTGAGGGCCAAAGTAAATAAGCTAATTCGATTTTTCTGCACCAATTTTGGGATGAGATGCCAGGCTTAGCAACAGCTTCAAATTGATTACCAAATATCACTTTGCCAAAAATCAATTAGCCAGTGATCGATTTATTACCGATCAGTTTGTCAAATGATCGATTTACTCAATGACTAAGTCATCAAATTAAATTTATCAATAAACCAGAATTCTTAAGAATTATTTATAAAGTTTACAGCCATTTGTGTTGAAGATTTCTGTGAAGGTGGAATGGAGTGATGTTCACTCTGCCTTCGTAACACGATTTTATGGAAGTTTCAATTTTTCAAAAGTTGAGGCATAGAGGCTTAAACGTCCCATAAATATATTTAATGATTTTCAATGATTTCTTGAAATTTGTCAATTTCAGCATAAGGTTATATAATATATTTGCCAGTAATGTGAAAATTCTGTGGAAGGATTCAAGCTAGTCACGTCAATATGAAATGCTAAATTTTTCTCACCAACAGAAATACAAAATTAAGGCTCATATCCCAGGCATCACTGAAAAAATGGCAAAGATGTCCAAATATTGAAAAAATTTAAAACAACATTCCTAAGGAATCAGAAAAACTCAAATGTGGCTGGAGAAGTTCTATCATACTAGAATGTTTTTGTCTATTTGGTTCACTGCTGTATTGCCAGCAAGCACCTAGAACAACAGTAGGCACTCAATAAATATCTGTGGAATGCAGTGATAAAATTGGTCATTTGGTGAATCTTAGCTGGGTGGCTCTCAGAAAATTGATTTTTGGCATTTTTAACCTGCTGTCCTTTGCAAAAGCAAAATTACTTAGGGGTTTTTGCTGACCGTGTTCTGAGAGTATGCTGGGGTTTGAAAGAAAGTGAAGGAAATTTTAAGCTGTGTAACCAGATAAACATGTTTGACAAAGGAGGGAACTGTCCTGTGGTCTCCAAGCTGGTCAGACTCACTCAGATTCTGACACTTAACGATTGTGCCCGCATTTAACAGGGAACTTGACAAGCTGCAGCACACCCAGTGGGGGCTGATCAGGATGGTCTTACCTAAAGAATGGTTGGGAAACTGGAAATAGACTGGAGACGACTGATTTAAGAGGGCAAGGGCTCTCTTTTCATATACGAAGAGGATTCCAAGGAAAGTATTTTGGCTTTTTTTTTTTTTTTTTGTCTTCCCAAAGTTAGATCAATGGATAAAAACCATGAGAATGCCAAATCCTGGCTCGTCTGATTCCCAGTTGCATGCCTTTTTCTTTGTGCTTCTATGATTTCCCCTCTTCTGTGGAGCAAGTGGAGATTGTTCTATACGTTTGCTAGAGTTAAGAAGTTGTAGGGCATTAAGGAATCAGAGCTGTGGTTGGTTCAGGTGGCTTCCAAGTTCCCTTTCAGACCAGCATATGGGACACCAAGAAGCTGGGCTCCCAAGGGAGACAGACCTGTGTTCTGATCCTGGCTCCACCAATTGGTAGCTGTGTGATCATGTGCAAGTTACTCAACCTCTCTGAGCCTGAATTTCCTCGTTCATAAAATGGAGATAATAATAATTATGCATCTCATAACGTTGCTATAAGGATTATTAAATACTGGATATAAAGCACCTAGTACAGTGCCTGATACACATAAACGCTTAACCTATCATTCTGAGCCGATGAAAAGGAATGCACCACCTCTACCTCTTTCTTTTCGAGAACTGATAACCAACGTTTTGGTCTCAAATGGGTAAAGCAGGCACTTCTAAGAGCTCACCAAGTTCTTCTGAGGGCAGGGAAGTTGTTTTCTGTTTTCAAAATAGCTGCTTCCCCAGATGACGCCCAGATATATACACAGCACTTCGGTGCTTGCCGTGGACTGCAGACCTCTGCTTTGTCCAGGGCTGGGGCGGGCTGGAGACAGGAAGAGGAGCTGAGACACGGTGGCCGGGGGGCTGGAGTCCAGGGCCAGGGTGAGCGGGGAAGTGGACCCATGAGTCACAGGCTGGGAGGCTACAGCGCTGCCCCTCCGGCTGCCCCTGGGCTCTTCACCCAGAGAGACATTTCCTGCTGTCTGCACTGTGCAGCCTCTCCCTGCAAGAATTTCCCAAGACAAGGCCTTTAACCGAATTGCAACCCAAGGGAAGGAGGGTTTCGGTGCCTGCCAAGCTGGGAGTCTCCCAAGCCTTGTGGAAAGTGAGGACGAGGCAAGCTGGCCCCCCTGCTGGGGACTCCCTTGCCAGGATGGCCAAAGGAAGCTAGCAGCATTGACTTGTTTCCTCCTCCGGGGTTGGAAGGGTTTAGCTAGCTTGGCAATTAGAAAGCCAAAGGCATGTCCTTTGCATGCAAGTGTCGCCGGTCACCTAGTCCTTCCAACGGCACCCCAGGAGAGAGCAAAGACTCCACTTTGACTTTGGCCAACGGTGGGTGTCCCATGATGCCCTGGGATTTGCACACTCAAGCTCCCCCGTTGCACGAAGGTTGTCACAGGAGGTGCTGGTCACCTTGGGGGAGGCACTGATGTGTGGGGTCGCCTGGGTCCAGACCCTGTGCCTTTGACAGGTTTATGGGGGACAGAAGGCAGGGAGGGATCTTGCCCCCTTGGCTTTGGCCTGCCAGCGCTCTCCGTTCAGGGTGGGATCCTGTTCGGACTGATTAGACCCCGGGAGGCTGCCCAGGGTCATGTGGAAACAGGCCCCAACATATGGCGCTGATAAGGATCTCAGGCTTGGAGATAAGGAGCTGCTTAAGGGGATCTGAGGAAGCTGGGGTTTGTTTTCCTAAAGCGGGACAATGTAAAGGGTAATCCCTACACAGATGCAATTAGCTGTTAAGCATATCAAGTCGTGAGGAAGGGGTGCTGCTCTTCTGGCTCATAAAATACTCAGAGTCTACACCCGGGGAACCCAGTCGTTGGCAGGTTTCCTTTCCTGCTGGATGGTTCAAAAGGCAACTGATGATGGGTCAGGTGGCCGAGCAGCTTCCTGGGCTCCTGAGGACACAAAACCTGGAGGAGCCACAGCTGCAAACGACTGAGGGCCCCTGGGCCTTTTGCTTCCACAAGGAGGGAGGCTTGGAAGAAGCCATACTGAGAGGCAATATGGCGGCACTCTCTTGGCGTTCTCTGCTGACGCCAGGGGTTGGCGCTGTGATGTTAGGGTGCCTGGAAGTGCCAGGGGGTCTTGGGGAAGGTCATTTCCCCTCCAGAACTGCCAAGTGGATGCCAGGCAAGGCCTCGAACACCATCGATTTGCATGGGGCTAACAGTCTGTCAGAAAGAAGGAGATCCCACCTCTCGTTTCTAAATGGCTTTTACCTCATGTGCCAATGGCACTTCCATAGTCCTGCCATCGATTTGACATACATACTAATAACAATAATCAATAATTATTTAGAGCCTACTAGGCAGAATAAGAAGCAGTTCTGTATCTGTTATCTAACGTATATCTCACAACAAACTCTATGAGCTGGTGACTAATATTATCACCAATTTACAGATGAGGAAACTGAGGTATAGACAGGTTAACTTTTTTGTCCAAAGTTTATATAGTTAGTAAGTAGCAGATCCAGGTTTTTAACCCCAGAAATTGATTTCGGAATTCGTGATCATAACAACTAATCTAGGGCTCATTAGTAACATGTCTCAGGGCCCTGTGGAAAAACTCTGCCATTCCTCAGACTCCAATTGGCATCAAATCGACTAAAAATGACAAAGAAACACTAGCAGAGACTAAAGCAATGTGCTCTTCTATACATTCTCTCTTTGCCTGGTCTAGCCTGGTCATTGGACATTCATTGGTGGTTAATTTTATGATGTTCGGGAATTTTTTGAGATGGCGAAAGAATAGAGCAGTCAGTGAAAAAAGCACTTGCAATCATATCTTTGGATTTCTTCAATTTCTTCAAATCTTTGGATTTCTTCAATGGGGTTTTTCAAGAAAATAACCAGCAGTTGGGATGGGACGCTGGGGAGACCAGTGCAAGTTAAAATCTGAGATTTTTAAGTAAAATCCCGAGAAAGGCTCTTTCCTTGGACTTGTCCAGTTAGAAAGAACTCTAGCAGAAGAAGCTTCTGGGTGGATGGCTGGTGTACAGGTAAAACCTTTTTGTGAGTTGGCATTCTCTTCTGGTTTATTCAATGCATCCTGTAATCAAAAATATTTGAATGCTAAAATATTTGTCTGCCCTGCAAATCCAATTTGCACTCGCTCCAGAGACCCATTGTGATGTCACTGCTCTCTTTAAGACGCTTGGTGGATCTTCAATCCACTAAGGTGATGGAAAATACCCAGGGACTGAATCGCTTTAAGAAGCTTTAGAGATTTCTCTTGAATGACAAGAGATTCTCCCACCAAGCGCTTAATCAAAAGTTAGTCTCAGGCTGCTCTTGGCCTCTGCAACCTGTTAGAGTTCTTAGCCCACTGGAATTAGGCTCTGTATCATGAAGCATGGAGTCCTTTTGAGGGGACAGTATGAGTGTCTTGAACACTGAACACACCGCACGACAGAGTTTGCGCAATAGATGTGGCAAGACAGCGGGTGGCTTTGGGACTAAGCAAGGGCCAGGTAGGACTGGCGCAGGGATCGCCCAGGTCAGCCAAGCTACTGGGGGAAAAAAAAACATAGCTTACTCTGTATCTTATCGATTGCCATTCTGTGTGATTTAAGGCAGCCCAGTATGAAATTTTTTAAAAGTGTGTTGGGGGAGGGGTGGGGTAGCCACGGATAGAAATCTTCTAAATGCTTCTAAATGCCACACAGAGCTCATTTCCAGAACCTTCAGGAGATAAGGTCCCACCAGGAGCCCTGTGGGGGCTCTGAAGGGTAGCTTTGCCTCAAGGCAAAATAATAATCACAAAGCGATCTTTACATTTTCTGATAGAGCTCTCCCTCTTGCCTACTGGCAGAGGCTGATGAACATTACATTTGAGTTAAGCACTAAAAGCAGCAGGGAACGCTGAGATAACCCAGCGCAGTTATTAACTTACTTGCTGTTTAATGGCACGAGAGCCATCAGTAGTGTGGCGGGCCTGACTGGGTTCCCACAGTGATCTTGTGTCTTCGGGTCTGGCTTATTACGTTTTATTGGCAACTCACAGCTTGTGCTAATTGTGCAGCTGGGACAGGGAAGGCTTAGGGCCTGGGAGGGTCACAGCTGGCTCCTCAGACCAAAGTGCTTCTAACCTAGGTAGATGGACTGCAGGGGCAGTTTGAAAGTTGTCATTCTTATTGGGGACTCACTGATTTTTTTTTTTTTTTCACTATTTACCTCCACAGGCAGCTCACGCCTGTAATCCTAGCACTCTGGGAGGTGCAGGTGGGAGGATTGCTCAAGGTCAGGAGTTCAAAATCAGCCTGAGCAGGAGCGAGACCCCATCTCTACTCAAAATAGAAAGAAATTAGCCACACAACTAAAAATCTATAGAAAAAATGAGCCGGGCATGGTGGCGCATGCCTGTAGTCCCAGCTACTCGGGAGGCTGAGGCAGGAGGATCGCTTGAGCCCAGGAGTTTGAGGTTGCTGTGAGCTAGGCTGATGCCACGGCACTCTAGCCCGGGCTACAGAGTGAGACTCTGTCTCAAAAAAAAGAAAAGAAAAAAAAAAAAAAAAGAATGGATGCTGTGCAAGACATCCCAAGAGCTTGTTGAACTCATCTTTGAAACAGGTACTATTTATAACAGCATTCTTGCTGTGATTTTATGAATATACTGCATCAAAAAGCTTTTTGAAGCTCGGTGGCAATTTATAAAAATTCAGCGTGTGAAGATTTTAGAGCCTTGTGGCTTCTGCAACATACCAACCCAAAACATGAGATATTTAATTAAATACTGTATGCACTGGATAGTCATACCCAAACTCAACAATTGCCAAAACCTTTAAAAAGTATTTTCGAAAACATAAAATAAACACTTCTATTAAATGACTGAGGATTGGTTCATTCACATCTTTGATCCATTAAAGTGTTACAAATATCCAAAGTCACTTGGAACCAGTTTTGGGTAGGTTTTGTTATAAACACCTAAGAAACAGCAAGCAGTGGTATACTTTAGACTCGAAGACCTTAGTCCCAGAAGAGGTGGCCCATTTCCAAATCAGTCACCAGCAGGGAGAATGGGATTATCCTGAGACCAATCAGAATCTTTCTTGGCCTTAGGGCGGGGCATGGCCATCACTAAAAACCTCATCTCATTTGTGCATTATTGGGCAATATCGATATGATGCGATTATTTTTAAAATTAGAAAAACATAAAAATACTTCTATATAAAACACATGCTCAAAAGTAACACTCAATAGGAAAATCTACCTGTCCTGATTAAAGTTAAAACATTAATAAATATTTTCAGCTTCCTCTCAAATAACATAGGAATTTTGAATGGATTGACTTTAAACTATCCCATTACCCATTTGCCATGTTAACTAGAATTTAAATGATCTAAAATTAGTTTTCTTTTTGGAAAAATTAGTTCCTATTTAAATGTGATAACACATTTGCCTTTTTTGTTCATTATTTTATGCATTCCATTTCTTTCTTCTGGTTTTAATTTCTGTTCACATACATTCCTTTCTATGAAGATTTATACATTAAAAAGTTCCTCAACCTTTGTTAGTCTAAAGATGTCTTTATTTCACCTTCACTCTTTTTTTAAAATTTTATTTCAAGAAAATATGAAAGTAGGAACATTTTGGTTATATTTTATATCTTTGCCTCTCCCTAGCAAGGGTTAGAGGTATGCCCTTCCCCTCCACAATGCTCACCACATACCTCTCTTAAATGATAGTTTAACCAGTTACACAATTCTTTGTTAACAGTCCTCTTTCATAACAGAAATTAAAAGCAGGGGATGGTTATGATCAAGACAGGAACCATCATACGTGTTCAGTGCTTAGAGCTTCTAGTGGGGAGAAGAACAGTGTCTGGAAGGAATGGAAAAACGACAAGCCCCAGGACCCATCCTCTTATGAAAATGAATTAAAAAAAAACCAACTGGGCAGGGAGGAGAATAATGAGCCACCATTTCTACTAGAGGTAGAAGAAGCATTCTGGTTTGGATGGGCTTATATCGACTAGGGAGTGAGGAAGGGAGAGGCCAAAGGCCAGGGAGGATGTGCTTCCTTCCTCTTTCTAATTGTTTAGGCAGTTGCTACACACACACACACACACACACACACACACAATGCACAATGGTCTACAGTAGCTATTTGCCAAGAGTATCCTCTCCATATATGCACATGGGGAAAAGCAACCTAACTAGACAACAGCCTCTCTGCGTTTATTTATGTGTTGTATTGCATAGAGCACATATACCTCATCCTGTGCTAGATGTTTCTAGCAAATAAGCTCTGGAATCAGGCAGCTTATATTTGAATGCTTTAGGGCTTACTTAGCAGTACTCCTTTGATAAACTATTATCTTGACTAAGCACTCGTTTTCTTATCTCATGCCTACCTTTCAGGCTTATTGTAAGGATTGACAACAAGGCCAGCTGTTTAACATAGTTACTAGCTTTTATAGTACTTGCTCAATAAATGGTAATAACAGTAGGAATTGTTGTTTTGTTTGGTCTCTTATTGGGAAGGGATATTAACTCTTCCGACAAAGATATAAAATTCTATATTCAGTCAAGACCTTGCTTGCTGGGAAGTTGTTTCTACTGATACAGAGTAGAGGAGACAGTTGAAATGTGTAGATTATTTATTTTGTTACCCTAAAATTACAGTAGGTGGGATTATCATTCATTTATTTATTTGTCCAGCAAATCTTTATAATACGGCTTTGCTTTGTGCCAGACATTATTCTAAGTACTGGAGATAAAATAGTCAGCAAAGATAGATCTGTTTCTGCCTCTGTGAATTTTATATTACAGGGGACTTTTTTCCCCTTTGTATTTTTTTAGGGGTTGTATAGGAAACATATTTCGGACTGTACTAGAATAACAAGCTCCTGGGAGATACCCATTTACAGACCATATCATCTCAATAGGTCTCTTAGCCTGAGTGTTTTTGAAAGCAAATACCTGCTGTATTTGGGCATCTCTAGTTCAATACCAAATAGGCCACCCGCCACTAGCAGACCATGGCAAATTCAGCCACGGAAGTCTCCTACAACCTCAGGAACCTGGACATTTCCGACATATTCTGGAAGGATTTGAAAACCACTTAATATAGATATCCTGTAAAATTCCACTTTGTTTACTCAGTTTTTATAGAAGCATTTTCTTCTACCTATAAAGCAAGAATCACAGCAAAGAAAAAAGGAGCAACTCCCTAAACTGCTCATTTCTTGTCTGCCCTCCCTCCCTTTCCTAAATAACTTTTGGCTTTTGAAAATTTTTTAGCATTTTATTATCAACAGTTTCAAGCTACAGTATAGTGGAAAGAATTTTACGGTGAGCACCTGTATACCCTCCTCCTAGAGTCCGCTGTGAACATTGAACTATATTTGCTCTATCATTAATCTATTCATCTATGTATATACCCTTACCCATTCTTTAATCCACCTTTTCTTTATTGTATGACAAAGTATATTGAAGACATCAGTGGGCTTCCATCTATAAATATTCCAGTTTGCATAACATTAAGTAGAGTTTAATATTTATTGCAGTTTTTTCTTTTGGTGCAACATTTACAAATGAGAAAATGCATACATCTTAAGTGTATATTTGCTGATTTGACCATTCATGCACCTGTATAACCCAAACCACTTTTAGGATAGAGAATAGTACCATCAAGCCCAGCAAGTTCTATGCCTTCTGAATCAATCTTTGCCAACTCTCTCACCAGAAGCAAACACAGTTCTGATTTTTTTTCCACCTTAGTCTTCCCAGTTCTAGAATTTGGTATAAATGGAATCATATATCATAGACTCCTCATATGAGGCTTTTTAAAAACTCAGTATAATGTTTTTAAGATTCAACTATGTTGTGTGTCTCAGTAGTTCATTCATTTTTATTACTGAGTAGTATTCCATATTATGAATATGCCAAGGTTTTTTCTCTCTTATTGATGCACATCTGGGCTGCTTCTGGTTTTTGGCTATGAGAAATAAAGTCACTATGAATATTTTCGTACAAGTCCTGTGTGAACATAATGTTTTTATTTCTTTGGGGTAAATACTTAAGAGTGAAGTTGCTGAGTCAAAGATATCAGGTACATGTTTAACTTTCTAAGATACTGCCAAACTCTTTTTCAAAGTGAAGATACCATTTTACACTCTCTCAATAAATGCATGAGAGTTGTAGTGATTCTATATTCGTGATTGATAAACTTTTTTGGCTATAAAGGCCAGAGAGTAAATATTTTGAGTTTTATGAGCCATATGATTTTTGTTGCAATTTTTAGATTTATTAATTTCTCTGAAGAACCAACTTTTGGCTTTGTTGATTTTCTCTGTTGTCTATTTTCGTTTTCATTGATTTTCACACCTGTGTTTATTATTCCTTTCTTCTGCTTGTTTTGGGTTTAGTTTGCTCTTCTTCACTTAGTTTCTTAAAGTGGAAGATTGGCTCACTTATTTTTAACTTCCCTTATTTTGTATATGAGTATTTTAAACTATAAAGGTTTTCTTAAGCACTACTTTAGCCATATGCTCTGTAAATTTTGCTGTATTATATTTTCTTTACCACTTAGTTAACATATTTTCTAATTCCCTTTGTGATTCAGTCTCTGACTCAGGCTTATTTAGAAGGATGCTGCTTAATTTCAAAATTTTTGAAAAATTTTCTTTTGAATAGATGTATTTGTATTAATTTCTCAATACATTTCATTGTGGTTAGATAATATAGTTCGTAATATTTCATTCCTCTGGACTTTTCTATTTTTGGGAGACAGGGTCTCCTTCTGTCACCCAGGCTGGAGGGCAATGGTGCAATCATCACTCAGTGCAGCCTCAAACTCTTGGGCTCAAAAGATCTTCCCACCTCAGCCTCCCAAGTAGCTAGGACTACAGGTACACACCACCATGTCCAGCAAATTAAAAAAACTTTTTTTTTCCCCCAGAGACAGGGTATTGGTGGGTTGCCCAGGATGATCTTGAACTCCTGGCCTTAAGTAATCCTCCTGCCTCAGCCTCCCAAAGTGCTATGATTACAGGCATGACCAGTCCTTTGGATTTTATTAAGATTTGTTTATGGCCAAGATATAGTCTATCTTGGTAAACATTCCATTGGCACTTAAAAATAATGTGCATTTTAAATTGTTGGGTTTAGTGTTCAATAACTGTCCATTAGCTTAAATTTGTTGATAATGTTAATAAAATATCCTAAAACTTTACTGAATTTTTATCCACTTATTCTATCAATTACTAAAATCAATTGTTAATATCTCTAGCTGTAATTGTGATTTTGTTCATATCTTCCTTTAATGTCATCAATTTTTACTTTATAATTGTACAACTATTCTTAGGTATATACACATTTAGGATTTCTTTTGTCTTCTTGATGAATTGACCATTTTATCATTATGAAATATCTTTATGTCCAATAATAATTCTTGTTCTGAAGTCTTCTTTACCTGATATTATTGTATTCACAACTTTCTTAATTTTAATGTTTATATGTTTCTCCTATTCTTTACTTTTACTGTCTATATCTTTTTATTCAAAGAGTTTCTCTTTGAAACTCTATTGAAACTCTCTTTGAAACTCTATAGAGAAACTCTATTCAAAGAGTTTATTCAAGAGTTTCTCTTGTTAACAGTATACATAGTTGGATTCTACATTTTAATCTGTTTTATAATCTCTGCCTTTATTTAAAGTGTTTAGTTAATTTACATTTAATATAATTATTGATATGGTTAGTGTTCTGGTTATCTATTGTGACATAACAAACTATTCTAAAAGTTGATGATGTAAAATAACAACCATTATATTAGGCTCACAGATTCTGTGGATCAGGAACTCAGAAAGGATTACAGCAGCAATGGCTGTTCTCTCTGCTTCATGGTTGATTCCAAGTTTTGGAAATTATGAAAAAACTCTTCTATAAACATCTGTGCATAAGTTTTTGTGTGGATATAAATTTTCAATGCATCTGGGTAAACACCAAGGCATGCAATTGCTGGATCATATGGTAAGAATATGTTTAGTTGTGTAAGGATGTGCCACACTGACTTCCACACTGGGTGTACTATTTTGCATTCCCACCGTCAGTGAAGCAGGGTTCCTGTTGCTCCACAGCCTCACCAGCATTTGATGCTGTCAGTGGATTTTGGCCATTCTAACAGGTGTGTATTGTATTTCATTATTGTTTTAATTTGCCATTCCTTAATGACATAAGATATTGAACATCTTTCTATATGCTTTATTGCCATCTGTGTACCTTCCTCGGTGAGGTGTCCTTTTAGGTTCTTTTGCCCATTTTTAAATTGCGTTCATTTTACTATTGTTGAATTTTAAGAGTTTCTTTATATATTTTGGCCAACAATCCTTCATCAGATGTTATCTTTTGCAAATATTTCCTCCCAGTCTATGGTTCATCTGTTCATTCTCTTAATGGTGTCTGTTGTAGAGCAAAAATTTTTAAATTTTGTTGACATCCAATTTATCAGTTATTTGTTTCATGAATTGTGTTTTTGGAGTTGTATTTAAAAAGTCATCACTGTACCTGGGGTCACACAGATTTTTCTTCTGTGTTATCTTCTAAAAGTTTTATAGTTTTCCACATTATATTTACTTGTATTGTCTACTTTGGGTTAATTTTAGTGCAAAAGACTATTTTTGCTCCATTGTATTATCTTTGCTCCTTTGTCAAAGATCAGTTGACTGTATTTATGTGGGTCTATTTATGGGGTCTTTATTCTGTTCCATTGATCTCTTTGTCATCTTTTCACCAATACCACACTTCCTTGATTATTGTAGCTTCATAAGTAAATCTATAGTTGGGTAGTGTCAGTCCTCCAACTTTGTTTTCTCTTTCAGTGCTAAGTTGGCTATTCTTCTTGCTTCTCCACATCAATTTTGGAATCAATTTGTTAATATTCATAAAATAACTTGCTACGATTTTGATTTGGATTGCATTGACTCTATAAATGAAGTTGGAAAGAACTGACATGTTGGTAATAGTGAGTCTTCTATCCATGGACATGGAATATCTCTCCATTTATTTAGTTCTTCTTTGATACCTTTCATCAGAGTTTTCTTCATATCGATCTCGTATACATTTTGTTATATTTATATTTAAGCATATCAGTTTTTGAATACTAACGTAAATGGTGATGTGTTTTTAATTTCAAATTCCACTTGCTCATTGCTGATATTTAGGAAAGTGATTGACTTTTGCTTATTAACTTTGTATCCTACAACCTTGCTATAATTGCTTATTAGTTCTAGGAGTTTCTTGATTCTTTTAGACTTTCTACATAGACAGACATGTAATATAATTGATTCTGATTTTTCATTTGTGAATAAAGACACCTTTATTTCATCCTTCCCAATCTGTATACCTTTTAATTGCTTTTTTTGTTTTATTGCATTAGGTAGGACTTCTGTTAATAGTACAATGTTGAAAAACATTGGTAGGAGGGGACATCCTTGCCTTGTTCATGATCTTAGCAGGAAAAGTATAAGTTTCTCACCATTCAGTATAATATTAGCTGTGGGTTTTTTGTTTTTTTAATGTTCTTTATCAAGTTGAGGAAATTCTCCTCTCTTTTTGGTTTACTGAAAGTTTTTTTTTTTATTATTATGAATGGGTGTTGGATTTTTCAAATGCTTTTTTTCTGCATCTATTGATATGATCATGTGATTTTTCTTCTTTAGCCTGTTGATGTGATGGATTACATTAATTGACTTTCAAATGTCAGGCCAGCCTTGCATACCTGAGATAACCATTTGATTGTGGTATATACTTCTTATATTACATGATTGGATAGGATTTGCTAATATTTTTTTTTTTTTGAGGATCTTTGCATCTATGTTCATGAGAGATATTGGTCTGTAGTTTTCTTGTAATGTTTTGGTCTGGTTTTGCTATTAAGGTGATTGGATAGGATTTGCTAATATTTTTTTTTTTGAGGATCTTTGCATCTATGTTCATGAGAGATATTGGTCTGTAGTTTTCTTGTAATGTTTGGTCTGGTTTTGCTATTAAGGTGATGCTGGCCTCACAGAATAAATTAGAAAGCATTCCCTCTGTTTTATCTGAAAGATAAAAAGTTGGTATAATCGCTTCCTTAAATGTTCGCTAGAATTCACCAGTGAATCCATCTGGGCCTGGTGCTTTCTGTTTTAAAAGGTTATTAATTATTGATTCAATTTATTTAATAGATATAGACCTACTCATATTGTCAATTTATTCTTGTGTGGGTTTTGGAAGATTATGGTTTTCAAGAAATTGGTTCACTTCATCTAGGTTATTAAATTTTTGGACCTTTTCCCTGGAAAAAGGAAAATAATAGTACTTTCCTTGCATGGTTGCTGTGATAATTAAAGAAGGGACTCTAGTATCTGATATGTAGTTGGTGCTTTATAAATGCTAGCTTCTTCCCCTTAATCCTTTCCTTTCAGCCTCTAGGGAAGTTATGGGAAAGTGTGGTGAAATCGTTGACTACAGCTACAAGGATATTAGTAAAATAAAGGTCTGTGGAAGTGGATAATGTGCATGTTTGAATTTGTATCTTTTTTTTTTTTTTTTTTACCATTAATCCTAGTTTGATATGGAAAGAAAGAAGAAGCTATGGTCTCCTAGTATATCAGTCACTTTCAGCTAAATGCAATCTGTTTTGCAAAATTCCTTCAAGCAAACAATAGCATCTTGCCTCTACCTTTGTAGAGGATACCTCAAGCTCTGAGGTATGCTTTCTGCAGGAAAAAATTGCCTTCTGGAGGCATTCTCCAGAATGCCCTGGAAACACTGGTGGAAAAAACAATGAAATTAACAAAGCCAAGGAGATAACGATGCCTCAGGATTTTCTCAGTTCAGTGGCAACCACTTTTCAACTTCAGCCTCAAGGAAAAGAGAGGCTGTCCAAGGGAGGTGAATTTGGAATATAAAAGCAAAGAAGTTCTGATATTTATACACATGTGAGCTTTTTTCTTTTTTACCCCCTCAGTGGTTCACATGGAAATTCAAGAACAACACTGCTCTTCTGAAAGCTATTTCAGGATTCTACACGTCTTGTTGACATTTGGGTACAAAGTTAAATAGTGGTGTTCTGGTAACATGGCTCTCTGGTGGGGGGGGGGAGGCACCTCTCTGTGTGGCACCTGCTAATTTCCATAGTGTAAATTACTGCCACCATGGCTGGTGACACACTACCGATATGACGTCACTGAGCAGGTTGCTGGAAAGAGCCATGAACAGTCAGCTCTCTCGAGCCAATGCAAGTTGGCTCCAGTACACCACCGAGCTTGAGGCTCATGTTGAGGGCTAATAGCTATTGGCAAATTTAATACTTGTTGAAAACAGACATCATCAAGTTCTAGAATTCACTGCCTCTCGCTCCATGGCCTGCGTTTTGGTCATTGTTTCTCCAGCTTTTTGAAGCGGCTCAGTAGATCTCACCGCTGTGGACCCCCAGACCCTTTGACTTAATGAAGATTGATGTCTTCATTAGATTTTGGAAAGGAATGCGCCCACGTTTTATTACCTGGTCGCTGGTGCCTAGTACTCTCTGTTCCACTGCCCATCTCGCCCACCTCCTGTGACACATTCCTGAAAGTGCTCCAGGAAAAAAAATGTTACAGTCTTGGCAGATCAGCGTTTTCTGATTGTGCAATGTCCTTCCTGAGAAATCCCGTTCTCCAAAGGCAGTTGTTCTGAAACAAGGCGTGAGAAATGGGGGTTCAGGCCAGGCCCCCCCCCCTGCCGATGGCATCATAAGAGGTCAGACGGTGGTGAACTGAGGCAGAATAAATGGATGGGAGATGACATCCATGTGCATCTCACCAGTTTTACGGATTTAGGAAAACTGTCGAAAGGTTCATTAGAAAGAAGAAAGGGCTGGAAAGGGTAGTTACTTTTCCAAATGCTCCACTTTTTTAAATTATATTTTCCCCCTTACAAAGCAACTTCACAAACATTATTTCATTTGCTCTTCACAACACACTGATGAGACATAATGATATTAATATAGTAAATATAATAATATATTATAAATAATACACTGATACAGTAAATATTAATATTTCCCTTTGACAGATGAAGTTACTGAGACTCAGAGAAGATAAATGATGTGGTTAGAGTCACATGCTAGGGGAGGAACTTGAAATCTGTTTGTCTCATGCCAGGCTAGACTCTCTCTGTACCAAACGGTGTTTATATGTGGTAGCTGAAGAATGTTTATATCAGCTCTGATTCTTTAATCACACATGCTAGGTGGAATCAAAACTGTCAGAACCTGTAAACAAGTCAGAAGTTGTGCTATTCTCCGAGAAGTTTTCGGTGAGTTCCCGGGAGTCGGAAGTTCTCAAAGGTGTATAGTTCAGTAACACCTCACTTACCCAGGGCTGGCAGAGGAGATATTTGGCAAAAATAAAATGTCTATGTAATCGTTCACTTCCAAATTAAACTTCCCAATTTCATATGACATCTTTTAAAATTATGTTGCCCATCACCCTGTATTCTTCTTTTTCTTTTTTTATTTTGTAACTTAGCATTTTTTATTTCGGCATATTATGGGGGTACAAATTTTAAGGTTTCAATAAATGCCCTTTCCCCCCCACTCCCCCCACGTCTGAGTTTCCAGCATGACCATCCCCCAGATGGTGCACATCTCACTCATTATGTATGTATATACCCGATCACCCTGTATTCTTAAACATGGAATGCCAAACACGGCTTATTTAAACTTTTCTTGTTGACCTAGGGCATCATTGTGAATGTCAATTTTTTTCAGACTTTTCTTTAATTCACTACTCTCTGGGGCTCTGTACTACCAAGTTCCAGACTGCTGAGCTTCTTGGAGTTTCTGTTCTGTGTTTGCTTCCATTCGTGCACTAACTTTTAAGGCTCCCTGCCTCCTCTCCTATGGAGGTGATTCTGATCTGTTAAGAAGTGAAGAATCAGCCCAGATAACTATGTTGATTAGACTTGTTGATCAGGTTAGAGTAAGTAGACAGGTTTTAAACACAGGCTTGCCTCCCCATCTGGAGTAAACACTTTTTATCATCTTATTTGTTCTAGGGGTGCGGTAGAGGCTGCTGATGCACTGATCAGAGCTCATTACAGACCAGCTCTCTCCTCTCTTAGCTGCTGTGAGTGTTGGTGCCAAATGGCTTCTAGCTGCACCCTTCACTGCAGACTTGCCCTTGGCCTACAGGAGGTGCTACATCCAGAAATACTTGGGAAAAATCTCTCATGACAGGAGGTGAGGAGAAGAAGGCAGGGGTGGATATGAAGAGCTTTTTCTGCCAGCCTAAGAAGTCTGTGTTTTATCTTGCAGGTGATTTGGAGACAGAGAAGCCTTATGAACTGGGGCATGTGGCCAAGGCCATTTCGGCAGGAAGTGGATTACCATCCGTAGAGCAAATTGGCAAGTGAGAAGGGGGGGGGTGCTCACGGCCACATCAGTGCACAGCTCGACAGGCAGACGCCTACACCAGGCTTTTGTGTACAGTGCACAGACTGCACAACAGTACCTAACAGCCCTGATGACCTGTGACATCATGGCTTACTTATGGTGTCTGTGACCCAATACGTGTCTCTTTCAAGAGGAAAATGAAGAATTCCTTAAGTTCTCACTCTTGAAAATTTGATTTGTAAAGGAACTTGAAGTTCTGCTCCCTGTGTCAGAGGTGGGACGCTACCTAGGTATGGCTTGATAGACCAAGGAATATGTAAGAGAATCTCTGTCCCCAGATGCCATATGCTGTTACCATTGCCTGAAAGGCCACCACTGTAGACCCATCTCTAATGGGTCACCAGGCTCCCATCCAGCCTGGGAGATGAGGTTTTTGGGTGGGTGGGACAGGAGTGGAGAGGGAAGGGGGATGGAGGGGAAGGGGGATGGCGGGAAAGGGGGATGGAGGAAAGAGAGAGCTCTCTGCAGCACTATGGGGACATGGAAGTAGTGGGGCTGGAGAAGGGAAATGAAAGAAAAGGGAGAGGCGAGAAAATCAGAGCTAGAGGGAGATAATAAATATACATTTTTCTTTCCCTCACCATATTGCAGTGGGCAGGCACCGTCTGCTCAAATCCACTTAAATAACACTTAGCACGAAGTATTTTGATTATTTTATTGTCATAGGGAAAACACATTTTCCCCATGCACAGGCTAAGTAATTCCTGCCTTTGTTCATGTTTTCCCTAACAATAATAATAATAACAACAACAATAACAAACACTATTCGAGCAGTTACTGTATGCATGGCATTGTTTTGCCTATATTCATCTCATTCAATGCTCCGCCCAAGGTAGGATGGAGGTATTGTTATCCATTATTCATTACGGGAGAGGAGAGTGAAGCTTAGAGGGGTTACAAAACTTGCTTAGGATGACACAGCAGGTGAGTGGCACATTCCAGTCATTCAGCTTTGTTCCGAAATCAACACCCTCACTAATGTGCTTCTCAGCTTCGCCAGCCATGGCTGAGGCTCCGTCCTCCATTTCAAATGTTTTTCATCTGCTTCCAGTTGCCTCCATTCACTCACCTATTAATAATATTATCTAGCACCTTCTGCGGTACCGTGCCCTGTTTTCTATGGAGCACACGGATTTCTACCTTCTTTAAACCCCTTCTGAGTCTTCAAGGTAGAGAGCAGTTATAGATTTGTATTGTTCTCCAAATGTTTTCGGTGAATCTATTTTGTTTTCTCTCCCAAAAGATTTCCCAGCAATTGCCAGGTCAGGATCAAGTCTCCCATCTCCTCAACAGCACCCAAGCCCGGGTGGGGCTGCAGGCAGGAAGCCCCTGACCCGTAGCCCCTGACATCAGTGACATGAGCCCCCATCCAGTGGCTGTGTTTTAAGGAAGACGAACCGCATGTGTGGATCTGATAAGGTTCTGGGCCTATCTGGAGAAGACGCCCCATTAGTGAGGATCAGCGATGTTTACCATTTAAACCCACAGAAGCAAGCCAAGATAACAGTCGGAGAGTCTGTGGACAGAAGTTCATGGAGATCACTGCTTGACAGGTCAGGGTAAAGGTCTGTTTCTTTCAAAATATGTGCAGGGGCAGGAAACGTGTGTACCAGGTGTTTCATGTTCATGGCTGCCTAGGAAAGATAATTCTGTCTGCTCGATAAGAACATCGTGCTCCACACATCAGGTTGTTTTTCCAACAGCTATTTTCTGCCTATAAAAACGAGCATTGCTGGCTCCCAACTTCTTTCCTCAAATCCCTTGAGCCGCAAACAATAACAAAAGGTATCTTATATTTATACGAAGCTTTCCTCGGAAAAGCTCAAGGACCCCAAACCGAAGCTTGTTTTCACGTATGAGGAGTTCTTACATAATCCCCAAGGGGCAAAGGAGCCAGAGGGTGACAATTGAGTTAGGAATGTTGTCATTCCCAGCTATCAAAACAGAAGAGTGAGCCCCTACAGGGACACACTGACGGCCATGACCTGGACAGGAAGTTCGTCTTCCCTACTTCCTGTCCAGGGTGCCACACGCTGGGCGACGCTGCCTTGTCAGGAATCCCGGAGGATTTGAAAACCTGAAGGAGACGACTGGAGGGGGAAGATTGGGAGAGAAAACCCAGCCACGTGAGAAGGGATGCTGCAGTCTCTCTGCCTTAAGTGACTGCTGTTTTCAATGGCCAGGACTGTGCGTCGCCTAGAGCGAGCGGCCATCTTGTCCTCCATAGAGCTGGTCCTGGGGAGAATTTCCATCACCCTCCTTAGGAGTTACAGCTGGGCCACAGTCGATTTCAGAAGCGTGGATGCTTTGAGGAAGAAGAGCCATCTGAGCAAAGGGCATTCTCTAAATATTTATTACACACTTGGATACAACTATGAGTAAGGCATAAGCCCTGCATTCACTAAGCTCATCGTCTAGCAGGGGAAATAAACACAGGACAAAGGGATCTATGAATACCAGATGGATACATTGAAAGGACAGTTACTATTGACGGGGTTTAAGACAGGACTCCATGGAGCCCAGAGGTGGGCATTTCAGCTGGGGCTTGAAGCATAAATGAGAACATTTTTTTTTTAAGAGGTCTCTTCTATCCTACATTGAGGTAGTGGCTCTGTATTAAAATCAGCTGGGGAGCTTTTAGAAAAACACCCCTAAATAATCTGATTAAATTCATCTGAAGGTAGCCTGGGCATTTGCATTGTTGTAGAGCTCCCAGGTGATTTTACCGAGCAAACAGGGTAGACGACCACAGAAAGACTGTGGGCTTTGGAATTATTAATAGTCTCATTCTAGCATTCTGTGACCTTGGACCAGGCTCATTGAAGGGCAGTGTGGAACTTCCACAACATCACTGTTTCTTCTTCCTTCTGCCCACCTCTGTGGAGAAACTCGGCCATGAAAGAATCCCTGCTCGTTGACAAACTGGAAGACCCTGTATTGGGAGTGTCAGGAAACCTGGATTCCATCCCAGCCCTGCTGCTGAGATGCTGCAGGGGTTTGTTGTGATCAATGGAGATACAGGATCATTATTTGCAAGACACTGCTGTGTGCTCAACACATCTCTGAGCCTCAATTTCCCCATCCACTGATGTTTGTAGATCAGTGTTTGTCGGTTGCCAACTCCATTTAATAGGCCGTAACCAGAATTATTTTTTCAAAACGGTATATGATAGCAAAATATAGTGCACCGCATAGAATGAGGGCAAGTATTACAAAGTCAAATTTTGTTGCAGTTATATGTGCATGTGTGTACCGAGTCAGGATGGAAAATGCATTGCAAACTGGGGATGACAAGTTGAGTTTGCGAGAGCTCATTTTGGCAGCGTATGTACTAAAACCGGAACAGTACAGAGAAGATTCCATGGCCCCTGAGTGAGGAGGCACAGTCATCCTGCCTTATATTCCCAGACTCGTGAGGCATTTCATATTTTGTTTAATGTTACATGTTTTTTTTTCCACAATAAGAAAAAATAATGTAAGAAACATGGGGTTATATGCTCCCTAGAAAACCCTCCTTCTACCATAGCCCACGGCTACTCCAGCCCACTTTGAACTTGCCTTTGTGTGACCTCCTTTTAGTTAGCACCATGCAATTCAGGCCTATCGTTTATTGTTTTAAGAAGGAGGCAGGTGGGTGTAGTGCCTAAAAGTACCCTTTTGAATTAGTTAAGTCAATGTTTGAATTTCTTCGCTTATTAATTGAGTGACCTAGAAAATGTACTCAATCTCCCCCAGTGGCAAGTTTCTTGCATGGATGATAACACCCAAGACACATGACGGTCGTACGATTAAACAAACTACTGTAGGTAAAACTCTCGGCACAAATCACCTTGTTCATAGAAAGCGCTCCGTGGATGGTAGCAATTATCACCTGGCTTTCCTCCCCACCCTGATTTTATTTTATTTTATTTTATTTTTTGAGACAGGGTCTCACCCTGTTGCCTGGGCTAGAGTGCCGTGACGTCAGCTTAGCTCATGGCAACCTCGAACTCCTGGGCTCAAGCGATCCTCCTGCCTCAGCCTCCTGAGTAGCTGGGACTACAGGCATGCGCCACCATGCCCGGCTAATTTTCTTTTCTATATATTTTTAGTCGGCCAATTAATTTGTTTCTATTTTTGGTAGAGATGGGGTCTCAATCCTGCTGTCTCGCTCCTGCTCAGGCTGGTTTCGAACTCCTGACCTTGAGCGATCCTCCCACCTTGGCCTCCCAGAGTGCTAGGATTACAGGCGTGAGCCACCATGCCTGGCCCCTGCTCTGATGTTAAAGTATGGTCTGTAATTTAGTGCTGGGGATATACAAAATCGTAAAATATCTTACACTTATTTGATTGGGAAAAAAAAGGTGATTTGCTGCACAGGTCTGGGGAAGAGAGGCGGGGCGCCCTGCGATCGCTTTCTACCTGCACAGCCCCTTCAGCCTTTCCCTCTCACGTGACCCGCTAGACCTGGGAAAGCAAAGGCAGAAGGAGGCGGATCCTACCTATAATTTGCTCCAAGAATCAAAACCACCATATTCCTATGGTATCAAAATCAACAGACAGATGGGCACGGAGCACCAGCTGTGTCGACAAGCTAGGCATCTGCCTGAAAAGGTTTCAGCAAGAAGCACACAGCAAACACAACGAAGAAAGGAGAAAGGAGCTGGTGGCCAGACCATTGAGAAACTGGGGGTAAGATCCAGCCATCAGGCCAGAAATAAAAGCTGTCATCCAACTATAAACAAATAAGCCACTCACTAGGTCCTAATTGCCTTAGAAATAGGCCGGGGAACCAAGGCTTCACCTTATGAGTGATTCATTTCAGGAAATGCCCACTAATCAATTACTAGGGCTTCTGTGTGGTAGTTTCCCGAGATTTATAGGTGGTGACGGTGTGAATTGGATCATTGATTCTGGAATGAGATAAGCAACAATACTGGTAACCTAATCCACTTACTCCAAGTAGCTGCAAAGAAATGAGCAGCC